>PVJX010005238.1:0-86973 GCA_004027295.1 Dolichotis patagonum | reverse complement strand
CTGAATGTAGGAAACTCAGCATGGCCTTGCTTGCCAAATACGTAGGTAGACAGCTCAGCAGGGCATCCCCAGCTCCTCAGTGTGGCTTACATACTCAATACTGTAGCCAAACCAAACTGATGTCACCCCTTGAAGCCAACATATCACAGCAAGCACATGCTTTCCCCTCTTTCTGGAAGACTGTTATCCTCAAGACCAAACCAACTCAACTAATCATACAGGCTTCTACTTAAGTATCCCTTCCTCTGGAAAAGCTTCACTGACCTCCTTATTCTAGGTCATGTGCTTCCCCAGCCTTGCTTTTCCCTAACACTATACTTATCACTCTTGGCAGAAACCACTTGATTAATCATCTGCCTCTCCCACTGCACAGCGGACTCTTTAAAAGCAGAAGTTGTATATTTTGGGTTGATGGTTGTGCCTGGAATATATCAGTGCTTAAGAATATTTGTTGAAGAAAAGGAGTAGATATATGGATAGATTGATAGATGGGAGAGGGAAAGAAGGGAAAAGGGCAGACAGGGAAGGAAAGAGGGAGGGAAGGAGGAAAAAAATGAGGGAAGAGATAGGGGGAAGGAAGGAAGGCAAGGGAGGAAGGAAGAAAGGAAAGAAGGAAGGGGAGGAGGGCTTCAAGGTAAGCATAGGATGAAATGTTTGGAGCATAAGGGGGAGAATTTAAAGGCAGAATTTGTGTGAACAAATTTGAAAATACAAGTTAGCAAAAATGAATGGGTGGTTGGATGATGCATGGATGGATGGATGGATGGATGGATAAATTGATGTGGATGGGTGGATGGACAGAAAGACAGCTTCTGATTCATGAGATCACAGTCTTTATCCTCTAAGAAAGTAAGGAAAGCACAAAAATTGATTTAAAGTCTTTTCCATCCTGTAGCTCTGTCCTTCAAGACATGATAGCCCTCAAAGAGAAGGACACCTGCTTAAGAAGACTGCTTTTATAAATCAGAAATTCCCCTATTTTACCCTGACCTTTGAGAAACAGAGGGAGTAGCTGTTTGGGTTTGGGTCACCTTGTTTCTGACCATATCATGAAGCCTAGATCCATATTCATACAGTTACCTCAAATGCCCTTTTCCCTCTAGGCACAGGTAGCAAGCTCAGTGGACACTGAGTGAGTGGAGATGATAGATATAGATATAGATATAGATATAGATATAGATATAGATATAGATATAGATATAGATATAGATAGATATAGAATAGATATAAATAGATATATAGACAGAGATGATATAGATATAGGTATATTTACTGAGTTTTTTGGTGTTGGGGATTGAATCCAGGGCCTTGTGCGTGTTAAACATGCGGTCTAACACTGACTCTCATTCCCCATCCACAAAGTGAATATTTAGCAGCACAGAGCTGTCAGCCAGGAGCTGTGGTGCCCAGTTATGAGCCTAGACATTCTGGAATGGAGAAAATGAGCACCAAGTCCTCAACTATGTGAGCATGTACCCATGGCCATGCCAGCAGTCAAACCTTAACTGTCAGTAGAGACAAATGTTCTTGCACTTTGCCTGGGAGAAGCCCTGTACTCATCGGTTCCCTCTGATCAATGTAACTAGTTATAGGTCCAGAGAAGCTGAAAGCAGCAGAGGACTTAAGAGAAGGACCCAGATATCCTGTCATTCTCCCTCATACACTCCTAAATACGCTTCCATCCCAGTGTGCGCCTCCATTTCTGCTCATCTTCCCACCCACCTCACCATCCCCCAAACTACAGAAAGTTCTTCAGTGACATCCATCCCTCTGCCTCAGCCAGTCTGGTGTTCCTGCTGATGCGGGTGTGACTTAGTGAACAAGGCAATGATCTGCCCATCAGAGCTGCAGCATACAGTTACGCAGGTTGGGCACTGCATAAAAGACTTCGAGTGGAGGCTAAACCCCCACCAGTGCTCTCCACACCAAATCTTTCACCATGTGGCATGGTGCCACATAAGCCAGGGGAAAATCACCCTGTCCTTTCGGAATCCTTTTTCTACTTTGCACCAACGGCCTTTCCATCAAGACAAAATGGATGCTGCAGGATAATTCCAAGAGATCATCTAGCTTAGCTTGTGCCTCCATACAATAAATCCACCTGCCATATGACTGGGCAACAAATCATCACAAAGTTGGAGGCTTAAATCAGCACCCATTTGTTATCTTACAATTGTATAGCACAGAAATCTGTGTAGGAAGGTTATGTGGGTTAGCATTGTGGAATGGTTATGGGGGTAGGTATGACAGGGTTCTCTACTCAAGGCCTTAGTCTGCTACTCAGGGCCTAAGTCTGAAATTATAGCATTGACCAGACTAGAACCTTAATCTGGATGCTCAAGACAAATATCTGCTTCTAGGCTCACGTGATGGTTAGCAGAATCCAATCTTTGGTAGCCATAGAGTTGTATCTCTGTGTCCTTGTCTGCCACCATCTAGGGAACATTCTTGCACCCAACGGATATCTGTGTTTCTTCTCATGTGCCATTTTCCATCTCCAAACTAAAAGTGCCTACTGCTGGCTTCTCTGCTCTTTGGCCTGAGGAAAGGCTCCGCATCTAAGGGCTCATGTAATTAGACCAAGCCCACCTGCATGAAGTCCCCTTTTAGCATCAGCTGAGCCATTTCACATACCATCTGTCTTAGTTACTTTCTCTCATTGCTGAAACAAAATACCTGACACCCAAAGTTAAAGGAGGAAAGGTTTATTTAGCTCACAGTTTGCAGAGGCTTCAGTCCATAACTGGCTGGCACTAAGGCTGGGAGGCATGATAAAAGGGCATTGCAGAGAGCAAACAGGTCATGGTGGACAGCAAAGCAACAAAGTAGCAAAGAAGCAGTGAAGCAAAAAGTGACAACAGCAACCCTCTTTGTCCCTTATATTCTATCTAGGCTACATACCCTTAGAGCAAGTAGTATTCACATCCACGGTGGACCTTCCCAACATCCATACCACAAACTATGCCAAACCAATCAGTGGACCAATTTAGTAATCACACACCCTTGATTTCAGCATATCACACACTTTATCCCAGCATCACACACTTTAGATCCAACCACCTCTGAGAAGCCCCACCTATGACCACATGAGGCTTGGAGGGACATCTAGACACAGCCATACCACCATCCCACATAATGTTCAGGGAATGATAGCCCAGTATATTCATAGGTCCCAGGGATTAGGACAGAACATCTCTGGTGGAATATTTTTGAAATTCTGCCTACCACAGAGACATTTCAGCTACTCCAATCTTTCTTAAAAGGCAAATCTTGCCTTTTTTCAAAGGCTTTTTTAATAAACACATTCATATCTCATTTTATCATCAGATACTTACCCACTTTAAGCAAACTCTTGTATGGGGCAGAATAATTTGTAAATCAATCAGAACTACCCTTTCGTATCAAAACCTCTCTTAAACAACCTATCACTATAAGTGATCTGCTGTAAAAAGCTCCTACCGACTGATTACTAAATGTGTAGGAATTTTGCATGTTAGCTGTGAAACCACTAGTAGCTTGAAATTAACTCTAGTCTGAGTCTTTCATCTTGGAAGGTGAATGGTCTGTGTTCCCAGGGAGCTGCTTACCTGCTCGCCCCTGGATGCAGCCCTTAGGGTTCTTTCCTTGACCTCCTGCACACAACAATTCTTTTCAAGGACTTTTTCACGTACGGTCATCATTCCATTTTTCATTACCACAACGATGGGTAATCACTCCTGTATATACTAATTCATCACACTGATGTAACACTATATGGTAGCGTTAAAAGTTCACTTTCCTGGAGCTTTCCACCAATGGCACTTATCTTTTGGAAGCAGTACTCATGACAGCCCCAGGATCCTTGGAGTAGGTGCCATTTATCGCAGGAGATGTCTCTGCTCTGTACCCACATATGGGATCCCAGTCATTAGAAACATGGTCTTTAGAGCCAATTGTCAGTGTTTAAAAACCCAGATCTTCCACTTATTTAGCTTTGACCTTGGGCAAGGATCTTAATTAACCTCTGTGGCCCTCTGGTACCTCATCTGTGGGAATGGAGATAAAAGTAGTACTTACCTGCCAGGTTATGATGAAGATTAAGTGTGATAATATATGCAGAAAGAATAACACTGGCCCATACCTAGCTCTCATGTTTATGGTGAGATTTAAATACTTAATATAAGTGAAGTGTTTAGAACCATGTCTAGAACAAGGTAAGCACTGTAAAATATTAGCAAATTAAATTTAATGGTAGATTCTGGACTTTTCTGGCCCCTCTTTAGTCAGGGTTTTTTTTTTAAATCACTGAGACATTATACCCAACATGCACAGCATAAAGGAGGAGAGATTTAATTTGGGGCATGGTGTTGGGGAATTCACCCTGTGGTTGGCTGGCTCCAAGGCAGGAACATCATGGCAGAAGGGCATGGCACAGCAAAGTTGCTCAATTCGTGGTAGCCGGGAAGCAGAGTAGGGAAACAGCGCCAGAGGACGGGACGAAGGACTTCATCCAAGCCCACACTCCCATGACCCATGACCAACCCAGATACAGCCAGACGTGCCCAAAGGGTGCTCCACCAGTCCCCCAAGGCGGATCCCAAGGCCAATCAAGTTGACACTCTACCCTAAAATCCACAGCCCCTCTCAAAATAGTGTCAGAATTGACCTAATTAATCCAACTGTTGGCTAAAATGCTGGCTTTTTGACTGACACTAGCATGTGAGCAGCTGCTTCCCTTTCCTTAAATTTGTAATAGAGCCAGAAAACTTCTCAAGGAGTCTTTGCCATGGACTGGCAGCACTGACATACCCTTGCAGCCTGTAAGAAATGGAGCATCTCAGACCCAAACACAGATCCACTAACCAGAATCCGCACATTGGCAAAATGCCCATGTGGTTCCTGTGTGTGCTACAATCATGATATGAGGCAGGGACAGACCCAATTAGTGCTGCCTGTGCTGCCTGAATTTCAGTGCAGGGAGCAGGGGACTCCATGGTTCCTCCGTGTGGCTGCAGCAGTTTGACAAGGGCACTCAGAGCTTACCCACCCTATTGGACAAATAGGGACATATCTAAAACCCCAGCACTGCTGCTTACTAGCTGTGTGACTGCAAAATTTACTTAACCTCCCTGAGCACTTGTTTTCTTATCTTTAAAATAGAAGTAACAATAATACCTATGTTAACAGCAGAAGTAAAGATGAAATTAAAAAGTTCTTTGCATTGTGCCAGACACGATGTAAAACATATCCTTTATATCTATGTTTCCTTCCTTCCTATATAAAGTGAAATTCAAATGGTCTCCCTCCCCTGTGTCATTCGTTCATTCATTCATTCAACTAAATAACTGTTGCTTCCTCTCCTTTCATTCTAAAGGAACTCAACAGTTAGAGAACTGGTCCCTTTACAGCACCCTGAGAAGAGGCCTGTTTTGGGAATGGGTGTCCTCAACACTAAAGAATGTCCTGAGAGGCCAGCCAAGCCGGCTGGGGTGGTTTTCCTAATGCCCTTGCATTGCTGGTAGGAGATCTCCTGCGAGCTTCTTTTCTACGAGGTTCGGACAGGTCTAAGCCGGGAGCGCTTAGGGCGTTTGTACCTCCTTTGGCTGGTGCAGGCCCCACAAACTCTGACTGCATTGCTGGCCCAAGGAATCGCTGCTGAGGGCTGCACCCCATGCTAATCACAGCCATGGAGCTGCAAGGAGGCATTGGGGACAGAGGCTGTCACCCGAGCCAGCAAATTAGTTCCTGGCTGTGGGAGAGATCTTATGTAGAGTAGACAAATGGAGCAGATTAAGTAAACTGAGGGACTAGGTTAGTTGAGTCTAAGTTTCCAGCCAGTTTGTTCCCCTGAGAAACCATAGGCAAGTCGTCCAAGTAGCTTTCAAAATATTGTTTGTCCCTCTTGATATATTTGTGCTTAAAAAAAAAAAAGAGTAGATTCATTTCAGAACCCTGAAGTGTGTCAGAAATTCACGAGCAGTCACACAGCAAGTCCTGACTGAGGATCCCCTGTGTACCAAGCGCTATGCTGGGCACTGGGGCTGCAGTGACAAGACAGACACATCCCCTGTCCTAGTGGGGCTTATCCACAAATGAGGACAGGCAGCAAACAAATTACTCGTCAGCTAACTTCAGGCGTGTTTAGTGGACCAATGGGAGTAAATGAAGTAACGAGACAGAACGCGACCTCTGCTGAGGAGAGGTGTCCTTGAGATAAGGTGGCTGGGGGAGGCCTCTCTGAGAACATGATGTTTATGAGAGGACCCAGTGGATGAGGATTAGCCGGGACCTGGGTGAATAGCTTCCCAGACAGAGGGAACAGCAAAAATGGCAGCACCCCTGAGTGGAAAAGCACCCAACTTGAGGCACAGGAAGATCACTGTGCCTGGGACCCAGAGCAAGGGGAGCCCATAGTGAAAGTAGTGAGAGAGGCCAGAAAGTCAAAAGCAGCTGTCCATGCAAGTTTCAGTGGCCACCACAAGGGCTCAGTGTTCGTCCTCACTGCAGGAGTGTGACAGGACCCAGGCTGGAGTTTTCATTTCATTTGTAACACTGACTAACGCAGGATGGGGATTGAAAAAGGAAAGACAAGTCAAGGACAGGAAAATATTTTAGGAAGTTGGAGTTCAAGGGAAGGGCAGTGGTGCTCTGACCTTGGAAGAAGGAGGGGGGTGATGTGGGTAGAGGGGGTAAAGGTGGAGGGAAGAGGGAAGAAAGGAACTGAGGAATTCAAGATTTAGAGCTTGAGCTGTTTGGCAGATGATGGTGCTATTAACTGAAATGGGAAGAACAGGTTTGGAAAGGGAACTCAAGACCTGACTACTGACTCTCACTAAATTTAAATGTTCTTATGGCCTCATTGTGATAGTGACTTGAGCAGAAGTGAGAACTATGCCGGTTTTTAGGAGCGGGAAGGGATTTCATTAGCTTCCAGGCAGAGGAACACCTTAAGTCCACATAGACATGATACTTGGCCAGGAATGATCTCTGTGGGGAAATCCCACACCTTGCCGCCTCTTCTCAGCCCTCTGCCATGGGCGGCTCCCCTTGCTAACCTGAATTCCTGTTGCTACTATCCATGCCTGTCCTCGTGCCTCCTGTCCTCAACAAAGATGTTCACTAAACAGCAAAACAAGCCCAAGCCCTGCTGTATTGTCTGAGACGTAGTCTGTGCTACGCAGAGTTTGTCACTGACAGGAGCAGAGGCCAGATTTTGAGAGGGAGTGAGAGTCCCTCTCTATTACCACTCATAACAGTCCAAGCCCTCTAATAACCCATGTGGAATCTGTCATCCTGTTTTATCCAGCCCTTTGACTTCTGTTTCTAGCCTATACTGCCTCCTGGGTCACCAATTCTATTTATTGATTTCCCCCAATTTTCTGACTTGATGGCTGGAGATGATAAGATTTGCTTACTGACTCTCAAACTACCACACTGGGGTTGTTATTACTCTAGTGATAATGGTTGCTATTTGTTAAACATTTAAAAGAGAATGCACATTCCTGCTAAAGGGTTTCTATGCATTCTCTCATTCTAAGAACACCATGAAGTAGATGCTATTGAACATTTTACATGAGACTTAGAGAACTTTCGCAGGTTGCCCATGGTCACCCCCTTGGTGAGAGGTAGAGGAGAGATTTCAACATCTCTACATCTTGGAGGAAGGAAAGCTGAAGTGCTGTGGCTTTCCTGGATGCAGAGTCATGCTGCCTGCAGTGCCTAGCCAGGGCATTCTGTGACCAAGACGGGTGGGGCAAGTGACGAGGGTGGAGTCTTTGTAATGAGTCCAACAGTGGGAACCAGGATGTACCAGTAACCATGTTATATTCACTTGAGAGGCAATGAATCAGATCTGATTCTACAGGATTTGCAGTGTGGATGGCAGAGGCTCTGTAGATGTCCAGCCAAAGCTATATGGTGACTTGGGAAAGCAGGGGAGAGCAGAGAGGCCATCCCAAGTTATACTGTAAAGATATTCCTATATTACAAAAAAGAGTAAAGGGAGAGGCTGAAGGCCTCAGCCTTCTCCACAAAGGACTTGGGGTGCGGGTTGTGGAAGAGGAAGGCCTCTGGGACTGAACCGGGGCTCCCACTGGTGTCTCTTCATGCCCATTGCTGCAGGGAGGCCCAGCTATGAGTAACTAATAGCATTCTTTAAGTATTTGTTTGCAATACATCATAAATGTATTCATCCTGGAGGGTTGATACATATACATATCATACCTTATCCTTTTTATTTTCCCCTCCTCTCCCTTCCCTTAACCACTAGTATTTAAAATAAGCAGGGTTATTTAAATCAGGTTCTATTTTCAAATATTTACATGAATGAAATAACACTTTTCAATACACAAAGTGACATAATTGTGCTACTCACCAAGATCACTACAGGGCTTGGAAACTAGTTGTGGTCCAGTGTGTCCTGAAGTTATTGTGGTCCTGCCAGTGTATGCTATGATGGCAAAAGCGTGTTTGGAAACAGTATCAGCTGTCCTTGAGGCCTCTTGTGAGTCACCAAAATCTGTGACAAGAGTTGAACAGCTCTCCTGCCTCCCTCATGATAATCCAGAAAGGGGAAAGTTCTATTATTTCTGGGCAAGATTCCCACAGGCCCATATGTCCCTCTGTTTCTGCCCTTTCTAGAACATAAGTCTTTTAAATTAACATCAACTGACTTTGAAAGTCAATTTTTTTTTTCCTTGTCCTAAAAGAAAAAGGATAAGGAAACAAATATTATGGGAAGACCTTAATCAGTGAGCCTGGATACATATACAGAAATAACCCCTTATCAACTGTTCTGGTTACCTGTGGTAGAGGGAGGACTCCAGAAATAAGCAACGCATGAGTTTTAAATACTTTCTATTACAGTATGTTGCTTGAATTGTTCTATTTTATTATTGGTTGTTGTTAATGTCTTATTGTGATCAATATAAAGCTGAACATAGCATACACTGTCCATTGGGGTCTTGTACCATGTCTGTCATGGGTAAGGGGAACCGTGCGTTATTCAGTTGTTCTTGCAACCACCCCAGGATGGTGCAAGTGTGATCCATTCTGTTTGTGTATTGATTAAATTATTTGCCCAAGAGGACACAGCAATCCATCATTAGAACCCTGAGCGTTGGACTGTGAAGCTCAGCTCTCTCCAGTTTTCGAACATGGCCATGCCACGGAGCCACACAAAGCCCAGGAGGAGGCCACTGAGGCTGGAGGGGGCCCAGGCAGCTACTGTCCTCCGTGCCCGCATGCTGTGGGGCACACTTGGGCCTCTCTGGATCTCGCTGCTTCCTTCTCCCCCTGTTTCTTCTCCTGGCTGGCTTGTCCCTACTTTGCCCCTTGCTTATGATACTTATTTTTCCATCCACAGCAAAACAGTTCACATCAAGGTAATTGATGATGAGGCGTATGAGAAAAACAAGAATTACTTCATTGAGATGATGGGCCCCCGCATGGTGGATATGAGTTTTCAGAAAGGTGTAGTACCCTGTCCTCCACACTGACACTAACATCCCTTTTTTCCTCTTCTGTTTCTTTCTTTCTTCAGTCTGTTTCTCTCTACTGCTTTTGTCTTCTACCTCTCTGACCCACTTTCACTGAGTCTTCCTCTTACTTTCTTTTATCTCTCCCTCTCCTCTCTCTGATCTCTGCTCCCAGCTCTGTCCTAACACCTGCCAGCCTGTCACATGGTATCCATAAGAGGGATGCTCAAGAAGCAATGGCAGTTTCTTGGGGGGTAAGGAAACAAGGGAAGAAAGAGAGACAGAGAGGGATAGAGAGAGACAGAGAAAGACAGATAGGCAGTGGGACATAGAGACAGAGAGACTGTGACCTATAGTGTGGTATGTGAGACTCTTGACTTAGTATACAAGAAAGAAAAAGCCAGCTAACATAGAAGCAGGCAGACAGCAGCAGTAAGGAATGGACCCAGTGCAGATTTCTTGGGACAGTTTTCCCCAGGGATAAGCTTATAGTCCCATGAAGTGGAAAATCAATGTACTGGAATCGTGGTTCATCACTGTCCCCAAAGCAGGTCTCAAGAGTCATCTAATCCACTTCTCCAATATCAAGGCTTATTTACCTCCCAAGCCATGACAGCTGAAGATACAGGTCTGAGTTCTGGGTCTCAGTCAATGAGCTTCCTGTCTTATTCTACTCACCTTCACAGGGAGGGAAGGCAGAATTAGAATAGTAAGAGAGAAGATTCTGACCTCAGTGCCAGTTTTCCAGCAAGTCCATGGGACTTCTCAGAGTGGATGGAGCTATGCCTCTGACATAGGTGGCCTTGTTCACCCCTTGGCCTCCTGCCCTGGGTAGACTATCCTGTTGAGGGAGCTGCTAGTTTGGGGGCAACGTCCCATGGCAGAGCCATCAGCCACATCCCTCTAATCCAGGACCATGGGTCCAGAGCGCCCTGCTCCCATCCCACTGCAGAGTCCCTGTGGCATGAAGGCCCACATCTTGTAGACAACCCCAGTGTCCCAAATCTAAGCCCTCAAAAATCAGTAAGCTTTGCCTTCTGTCTGCTAAGCAAGGCATAAAGGGCGTCCAAGAAGCATCCAAAAGGTGACCAGAAAAAGTACTTGTAAAATTCATGCATACCACGAATGCACAAGAGCTGTGCCTAACAAACCAGTTCAGGTCAGTTTACTCCTTTATTGATAGCAAAGCAAAGCTTGTCTCCAGTATTATGTAGGAAAATCTGAGCCTCCAAGGAAGCCATTTGTTCATTTATTTTGTCCTTTGAGAGAATTTTGATCCCAGGGTCTACACACACACACACACACACACACACACACACAATCAAAACAGAAAATCCCAGCCAGACTCATAGCACCTGCTACCCAACACTAGGTGATGGACCAGGAGAATCCTCTACACAGCAACCCCTTCATATGGCCCATATACCTGAGCCGACATTGGGCCAGTTCTTGGAGTGGAGTGACTCAAAAAACTGCTTCCCTGGTTATCTGTTTGTAAAAGACACTATGTTTTGTTAAGATGAGCCGCACCCTCATCACTTGGATCCAAGCCCTGGTTGACAGGCATGTAGGAAGCCAGACTCAGGACAGATGATTACCACTTACTGTTCCACTGAAGCCCCCTAGGAGACAAAGCATGAGAAAAATAATAGGATTCTGCCTCCTTTCTTTTTCCCTCCTCTCTCTCTTTCTCTCTCTAGCTTTCATAAATACCTTCCATTTAATTTTCTATATGAGGCTCATATGAGAAGTGGGTACAGACACAAAGAAGGGACACAAGCCCTGTGTTCCACTGATACACTTGCTGTTCTGAACACTGATACACTTGTGTTCCCACTGGTACACTGGGTTCATTCCCAGTGGGCAGATAGTTTACTTGTTGCCCAGAGAAATGCCACTGTTACCATGTGACACCCAATGGAATGTGCTGCCTGACTTACTTCTTACTAACCATCAGCAGGATCTAAAATGACTCCTCCCCCATCACCCCAAGTCTCCCTTTCTGTTCCCTTCCTGTCCTCCTGCCTCCCTTCCTATGCCCACCTGTCCTTACCTCCTGGTTCCCTTTCTTGCTCACCCATAAGAACACTGATGACTCAGGAGACCAGAAAAGCTAAGACTTTTTTTCATACGAGAACAACACAATCTACCATAGTCCTGTCAAAGGCCACCATGGCGGGACGGGGCTGCATGTGCCAAGTGTGGTGGGGAATGATTTTAAAGGCTGTGTTCCAGGTGACCAACCAACCTACCTACCCAGTCGACACACTCTCTCTCTTGTTGTCCCTACAGGAAAACCATAAGGGTTAAAATAGTAGATGAGGAGGAATACGAAAGGCAAGAGAATTTCTTCATTGTCCTTGGTGAACCGAAATGGATGGAACGTGGAATATCAGGTGTGAGATTCTTTAAAAACAAAAGAAAAAAGAAAGAAACAAAGAAAGAAAGAAATTATAAACTGGAAAATAATTAAAAAGAAAAGGCAACTCTATTTTTTCTCCCTCCTTTTCTTCTCCTTCTCCTCCTTTCTCCTTTTGACCAGCAAACTTTTTTATTCTCTTCCCTCCTGTATTCTCGCTCTCACCCTGTTTCGGTATCATCTCTGCCTTTTTAGCCACAGTTTATTTCCAAATTCCTCCTTTTCTGGCCCTGCAGCCTCAATCCCTTGTTATCCCAAATGCGTTACTTCTGTTTTTCACTACAATTGTCCAATTACTACTATCCTTTGCACTTTTCCCCACCCTTCGCCTCCTCCCACACACACATGGTAGCTTATAAATGGGAAAACTCCCTGGTGGGTGGGGAGGAGAGGAAAAAGAAAGGAATATGATGTGTTGCATGCCTGTGCCTCTTCCCTGCCTTTAGCCCTTGCAGCTCCTCATTCTCTAGCTGGGATTAAATGTGAGAGGGTTGGGGATGGAGTTGGGACCCATGCTACTGTGATGCTTTGACAGTTTTTCACTGCATCCTCAATCTCTGTTGAATGCTTGGTGAACTATTCACTTGCAGAGTGGCCTGTCGGCTCCTCTGCCCTTCATGGAGGTAAGTATGTTATCTAGCTGTTGCACAGTTGAGGAGACCATGGCATGAGGAGGAATGCCAGCTGGCTGTCAGAGGTCACAGCTTCTGAGAGCTCTCCGAGAAGAGCAGGCTCCTGAAGGGGAACCTACAATGTGGAAGCTATTCAGCTGCCCCTCAGCATCTCATCTGCCCCATGATGCCCTTCTTCATAGTCCAGAGCAGGGTACCTTATTCAGGCTACTTTGAGATAATGCAACCTCTAGAGTTGAGAGTCAGCAAGAGAAAATAAGTGACTTCAGTTATAAAAGCTCCTTTAGCTAGTGGGCACTGGGAGAAAAAAAGAAAGAACTCACACTGGAAAGGCCCAGAGTACTGTCTTGTAAGCTTTCTGATGCAAATGACTCTGCAAGGGGTAGTTGGTGCTGATCCCTGAGAGACAGCTGTGGAGACAGCTGATGGATGGCTCGTGGATACCTGCCTTTGCTCAACATCTGCAAGTGAAGATACTGCTCAGAGCCCAAGAGACTTGTCGTCCCACACTAGAGAAGTGACCCCCTTTCCTTCCTTAGGATATGCAGCTCAACATAGCTGTCAGTGGTTCATTCTTAAGGAATGGATTATTGTGCAACCAGGGTACAAGTAAGGAAAGATTTCTTCACTTGAAGAGAATCATTGGAAACCACTAAGTAGCATGTGTTGAAAGAAGAGCTGGGATGAAAGAGACTGTTCTTGGGAAATGCCAAAAGGAAAACCTTCAAGTTCCTCATCAGGAGAGAGATGCTGCTGAGAGCCTCGTGGAGAACAGAGTGAAATCTATTTGTTTATCCAAAAGGATGATCATTCTCCATCTATTTCATATTCACATGGCAGAGAGCAGCACAAAGCTGGGAGATCTGAGAGATTCCACAATGACATTTCAAAGGCTCCTCTGCACATCTTAGATTTGCCTGATTGGTCAGTTCTCACCATCTGTTGGAGACTACCTGCAAAGCTGAGCAGTTCTTTTCCCACACTGGTTTGATACATATGCTGCAGGAAGAGCAAAAACCCTCTCTATTTTCTATTGCTACCTTCTTCTTGTCTATTTTGTTGGATGGTGCCATCACCTTGGTGACTGAAGAGTGCCAAAATGCAGTATCTTTTGTTACTTTCTTCTCACTTGTGTTCTAGCCAGTCTTCCAGTTCCTTCCATAGTGAATATTCTCAGAAGTTGTCTTCACACCTTCCCTACCTCATTCACATCTTGATTGTGCATTTACTCAGCATTTTCATGACTGGCTGAAAATAGTAGGCCGCTGGGAGTTAGCATCATCCATTTTCATGGTCTCAACTACTGAGGTGCAGATAAAAGCAATGCAAAGATGGGAGAAATCAATTAGAAGTCCATTCAGGCTTTTATTATACTAGTAAAGAGTGTCTTTTCTGTATCTCCTGAACCTCTACCAAAACATCAGAACAGACAGTGACCTAGATATGAATTGTGCTCTTCAAGAGACTTGGCCAAATTTGAACACCCGTTTTGAAAGAACCTTCCATTATTTGAGCTGAATTGTTTTTCCAGGGAGATGTTAGCAAATCCTTGGCAAGCCTAGTCCTATGGGAGGGAGTAGATGAAAAGACAAGGAACTCAGCAATATATTTATATGATGTAATCCCATATTTTCCATAGGAACCAAGATGTCAAGATGGAAACCACAATAAGAAATTTGTTCATTTCTCAGCTTCCTGCTCAGTGGTCTAGGGTGTTAATTTTTAGTTGCTTCAGTTCTCTCAGAAATTGGCATCAGATTGTAAGGTAAAAGGTCATAAAACCTGATTGTCTAGACTCAGAATCAAATGAAACCCATCCTGATTTGTAGAGTTCCCTGCTGTTGTCAGAGTGAGAAATGGCACTGTGGAAATTGTTTTTCATTATCACTGCTGTACGGGAGAGTCTTAGGCATTCAGAATAACATAATTTCTGCATGGTCAAAATAACAGTTATATTTTAAAAAAAAGTACTGGATTTGAAATACGAAAGTCTATTCTTGGCAAACAAGACAGACTTCAGAGGTGATATTAAAAGCTCTGGACAATCTGGGGTAGGGAAAAGGAGGAACAATGAATAGAAAATACAATTACTGTAGAATAGATCAGTCCTGGAGTCTGAAGTAGTCTTCTGAGTGCAGCATTGTTAGCTGTTGCTGAATAATGGGGTCTGTTTATTCTCTTTCCATATCTAGGGATTCACCCTTACAAATGTTTGGATACTTCCTAATTATTCATAGAGCTATATATTCTTTCCTGTTTGTCTCTAGAATATAGAAAGAGGGGGAAAATGATTCTCTTCTGACCCTGGACATCAATACAGGGGGAAGTTCAGCTCTGGCTTCCCTTAGCCATAGCAGCAACAGAAAAAACAAGGCTTTATGTCATTCAAAGTTAGCCTACCTGGATCTCACAGACCCATGTATAACTGCATAGCAGGAAAGACGTCTCAGATTCATAGAGATGATCAGAGAATATTGCAATTCCAGCTGACTTCAGGCCTTCTCACTGTCCTGGGCATGAGCCATGTATTGGATGGACATCTGAGTGAAAACCAGGGCATCTGGACATTTTTGGAACATGCACCCTTGTTTGACCAAAGCTGCATTGATGTGTTGGAATCTCCAATCTCAACTAGATTTGGGGGCCAATAAGGGCCTTCCATGCAGACCCATAGAAGGAGCAGACTGAATGAGCTCTCTTGCCACTGATAAGCTGTCTTTCTTGCTTCCTTCCTTCCTTCTTTTCTTCCTTCTTTCCCTCCTTCCTTCTTTCCTATCATCTATTTCAATGAAATGAAAAGATAAATTGACCTATTTCCTCCTTGGAAATTTAGATGGAAGATACCAGAAAAAATCAACTGCTATCTATCTGCTTATGTGCCGTAAAGATTCTGGGTCCATAAAAGTCTTCAGTGGCTATGACTATGGGATGATGGGACCCAGGCTTAAATTTTATCCCTAGAGATTCCAAGAAAAAATAACAGCCACCCCCCCACATATACCCATATTCCTTCCTCCCATGCTCCACCCATCACTAGCTATAATAGGGCTACACGGCAGAGTATTTCCGGACTTATTAAAGTGCCAAGGAGTGAGGAGCTATACTAATGCAATCAGTATAAAAACTTAGTGTGTCACAAGAATTCTTTTTAACCCTGAAGTCTAAGAGAATTTGGCATAAATACAAACTCAGGGGCTAGGGACAACCTGTGTTGGATATATCTTTGACTCAATTTTCCAGTCCATTCATATAGAGATCTTCCAATTGTTACCTTTCATCTATATATAGCTCTTGGTATGACAGTTTCTCTGTTCCACTATATCTGAATTTTGATTTCTCTTACCCTTTCTGAAACAAACAGACCACCACCTAGAGATGCTGCATTACAAGATCTATGGAAAGACAACCACCAAAACAGATAGCCAAAAACAAACCTTTATTCAACACTATGAAGTTCAGAGACTTTACAAGGTGCAGGTAACACAAAATGGTAGGAATCCATGGCTTTGAGCTCTCAGATATATCTACAAAAATGACATGGACCATTCAAGGGGAACATTCTGCTGGACTCTCCTTTTCACTAAGTCATTCTTTTCAAGGAAATCAAACTTCTGGCCAGAATGGCAGTGAGGGTACCATCTGTGGCCATGGAAACATGGGCACTGGGAAGCAGAGAAGGATCTGATTGTAAGGCAAGGAATAGGAGTCATGGATTGCACTCTTGCACACTACTACCTGGTGCCCTGTACTCTCACTCAAGCCCTGTGGTCACCTTTGCCGCTGACAGACCAGCTACTCTAGCAGCATTGTGACTTCTATCGTTTCATGAAAAGTGGATTCTCACTCCTTACTAGAATGGATCATGAGAGACCAACTCATTCTCTGTTCCACTCATTTGATTCCCCCATCCTCATTCCTCCATCCCTAGCTCTCAGAGTTACAAGGAAGGCATGGGAATAACTCTCCTAAATGCTCAATGGTCTTCCAGCTGTTTGTAATACCTCTTGCTGCTTCTACTACTCTGCATGCTATAAATGCTACTTTTTGCATGTTTTTTCCTGAGCTCTCACCTACTAAGCTCACTGCTGTCTTTCTGCTGCCAGCAACCACAAAGCCTGTAGATACTTTCAAGATGGGATCCTAATGTTCTTTCCTTTTCTTCTTCCCCTTGTCTGGTATCCATTTGCAAACAGCGCTCCTGTTATCTCCAGGTAAGAGGTGTCCCCCCTCTTTTCAAGTTCTTGCCGGTTACATTATATGCTTTAAGATCAGTGTCCTTTAATTTACTTAATAGTGGTCAGGGGTTTAGATCAGCGACATAAGTGCCTGCTTGGCAAACTCGAGGTCGTGAGTTCGATCCCCAGCACCAAAAAAAAAAAAAAAAAAAAAAAAATTACTTAATAGTAACTATAGGTTCAAGTCAACCTGACAAGTTCTCCCAAAGACTGGAAGACTTGTTTCCCCAAGTGAACTAATTGTCAGGAAGTAGCAATTCTTTGTCATTTCTGTGACTGAATAATCCTGGGATGTGGACAATGTATAGTTGAACCCTTCTGGGACCAGGAACCAACCAGTAAGATAAATGGAATTTATCAAGAAGCAGGTGGGTCATAAACTTCGCCTGCATCTTAATTCATCTGCATCTTATGTTTTGGAAAAAAAAGAGAGTGAAAGTCAGAATGAGAATCTTTTAACAGGATAATGATGAGATTTGCAAGAAAATACTGATCTCAGGAGATCCAAGGGAAATAATAATAAGAGCTGCTGTAAGAACATAGAAAGCAACTTTTAAAAAATCTATGACTTTACTGCTTCTGGAAATCTTCTATCTCATCATAGCTGAAACCTAAATTGCTAGAATTTGGGTTAATTTGCCACTGGTTCTTAAAGGCACATGTGCCATAAACAGCAAGAAGGGAGGTGGAGGCAATATTCTGGATAGAAAGAGACATTTTAGAGAATTTATTTCAGAGACATTCTTATGCAGAATCTAGAGTCTTCATAGAATATACACCTGCTTTGAGAGTATGTTTGCTTGTGTAGAAATAGGTCTCAAACAATGTCCAACTTCATGAACAGATATGAAAGCATTTCCCAATATCTAACAGTTCTACAACTCTTGAGGCAGACAGAGTAGGCTCTACAAGACAGTTTCAATAGATTTTTAAAAGAATCTCACATTTCATCTGTTCTTTGAACACAGAAAAAAACTTAAGGTCATTTAAGAGGGAAATCTCTTACAGAGTTCATTGGTATTCAGAGTCACCTGTGGCCTACCCGCTGAGCTTAGGAAGAGGCAGTGTACAGAGTAAGGACGTTTGCCTTTTTGCAGCCTCAAGTGAAAAATATAGGTGATGCTTACATCTTCTTTAATGGAAAAAAATAACTCCAGTTTTTTCACTTTTTGATTCCTTTTTAAACCAAGTGGACAAGGACTACACCCAGCCTTGTATTGCCCACTGTTTTCCCAGGGTATTGATCTTATAGCCCTTCTCTACCTCACTTGTGCTCTTGCATGAGAAGATACTTAGTTTTCTTTGTTCCAGCTCTTACCTCTACCACCTCCCTCCCCACACATTGTGATTATAACATACACGCAGATGTCAATAGAAGCTAAACTGAAGGTCGTGTTTTCTAGATCTTCCAATCTGTGGAAGGAATATAGGATAATATAGGATATATAGGAATATAGGATAATATAGGAAACTTGACTAGGTTTTATTTCCACTGCAAATTTCAAATCTTTATTTTTAACTTTACCAGGAGTAGAGGCCAATATAACTAACAATGCCTGGTAGTGAAAGATGGAAAGTAAATGAATTCACCCTGAGCTACCCCACCAAGTTCAGGGACCTTGGGGGTGAGAGTCCTAGTTGCAGCACACCACTTCTTTGTGAGGGTGCTTGCAGGTATTTGCCACCTATCCTGATCAGGTCTGATGAGCTCTTTGTTCTTTCAATATTTGTCCAATATTCCATCCTATTCTCTCTCTCTCTCTCTCTCTCTCTCTCTTTCTCTCTCTCTCTCTCTCTTTCTCTCTCTCTCTTTCTCTCTCTCTTCTCCCTTTCCTCCCTCCCTCCCTCTTTCTCTTTCCTCCCCTCTCTTTCCTCTCTCCCTCTTTCTCTCCCTCCCTAGTTCTAGAACTGAGATTTTTTAGTCAGTCTACATGTCAAGATCACTGTCACATTTTCTTCACTTGCAATTCTGAGTAGTTACATGACCCAGGTCACCATAGTTTTAGGTATGAGACATAATGCTTTCTCAGGAAATTAACTTAATCTGAATTTAAAGCCATTGGCATTATAAAAATAGAAAAAGGGAGGAGTTTCTGGCAAACTAAAACACTAAATCACAGTTTATGTAAAATCATGTGACTGTGTGAATCTGTGAATTAGTAGATATACACAGAGTCCCTCTGTGGAGCTGTGGAAAACTCAAAAATGAAGGTTGGTTATTTGTCAAAGAAATTTTTGAAGAAAGCTAGATGGAAAAACTGACTGTCACCACAGGGGTGGACAGGTCAGTAGGTAGATCAATATCTTGCCAGATGGACATAGTGCTAGACTGATAGCTAGACAAGAGGTTAGACAAGTACATTTATATGTCACTGGAGAGCTCATTATATTGGATAAGGTTCTTGTGACACATGTAAAGTATCACATAGAGGGAACCAGGGAAGGAGAAGTGGAATGACACTGTCACTGATAAGACAGGAACTGTAATATGATTCCAAAACCTGCATGAAGAGGAAAAGGCTACTACATTCTTTTAAGGAATCTCTGTATCTTTTTCTAAGGGCTTTTTTTTCCCAGAATGACTTACAGTCTGGTTTCTAGGTTTGCTGGCTTCATACATAGCTAGAACCATAGGTGCACTCTGATTTACCTTCACAACTAATCAGAGAATCAGAGTCAATGAACTAAGTGAAGTCAGGCTGCTAGAGTGTATCTTCTAACTTGGAAATATGCACAGGTCCTTGAGAAATAATTGTTTCCAAAAGTGGCCACCGAAGCCGAAGAGGGGGTAGCACCACGGACAGCTCCCCGGCAGTTTTGGAATTGCCTTCTATGCTTGGTGCAGAAACAGTAAAGCAGGGAGCTCACAGCCTGCACACTCTCATCCCATTTTCATTCAGCTCAACTGAGAAAACCGTTATATAAAATGCAAGTTTCTCTGTCTGCTAACTTGCAGCCTTGGCTTACAGACTTTTCAGTGAATTCCTTTCATTGCTACCTTAAGAGTTTGAGTCGCACCCCTCCCCTCACTTCCCTAATTTCTCTGCTAGAAAGAAAAGAAGACCTTCTTGGTCTGTGACCTATTTTGTCCTTGAGATTATCCAAGGACCAGAGGATTCCGCTGGGAGGTTTACTGTGTGGAGTGAAAGCAATTAAGGAGCCGAATAAAAGAATTAATTGCATGTGAGAATGTGGACTTGGATGGGAAGATGTTTAAATGAGCTCTGAAAGAAACAGCCTGCCAAGAGCGATTTTCTAATCAAAGGGGAATAAAAAGATTCAATCTCTATTTCACTCTAGTCCAGAAAACACGTCTCATGGTGAAGTGGTCTTAAAATGGACTCACCAGCTGAAGCAGAAAAAGTGTCTGTCTGTTCAACATGAGAAGGGACCATTGGTAAATGAGTCAAGATCCCGAGAGACACAGAGAATGCCTCAAGAGAAAGTAAAAGAAGACCTTTCTTTTATTTTGGTTTTTGAACAAGTATTTGTGTTCCAGAAGAAATGTACCTGATTTGTACACAATTTCTGGGATCTCTTCCTGGAACAGCATGAAGTCTTTTTGGGAAATCTTCCAAGTTTCTCATTATGAGGATAATATTAACTTGTATTAAGTATACCCCTGGAAATTTCTCCTTTCCTCCTTTGTAGAGAGGATAACACCAACCATGCTGGAAATAAATGTTAATGTGCACCCGTAGACATTGCCTTCTGATAAATGTGCCTCCCAGAACAGTTACATAAAGTGGTGGGACAACCAATCAGGTCCAACAGTTCAACATAGTTAGAAGTCAAGAGATTTGGCTTTTCTTTGCAGCTCCCCAGTATCTCACTGAATGACTTTGGAACTTCATTTGGTGCTGCAGGGTACTTGAAGTATCTTTAAGTTGAATTTCCTGTGCAGGTAAACACCATAAAGAAGAATGCTTGTCCCAGGCCAACAAGGAACCCTATCCTGGTCTAACATTCATACAGTGTCCAGCACACCATATAAATGGCACCAAATAATACATAGGGTCTTCATTCTCAAGATAGTCACCTTATATGTGTGGCTTATGTCTAATAATCAGAGCTTTAGTTTTCTGGGATTGGAAATGGTACTAAATCTAGTCTGACTTTCTTTTGTTGCAGAGGTAACAGAAAGGAAGCTGACTATGGAGGAAGAGGAGGCCAAGAGAATAGCAGAAATGGGAAAGCCAGTATTGGGTGAACACCCCAAACTAGAGGTCATCATTGAAGAATCCTTTGAGTTCAAGGTCAGGCCACTAGTGAAATCTAATTGAATAATAGATTAATTAAGGTGATTGGGGCAGAAGACCTGAGGTTTTGTTCAGTTTCATCACTGGATATATGAAGTTAAAGATGAAGAAATCACTCACCCACCCAGGTCTCAGTTTCTCCATATGTAATACGTTATAAACAGTGCTGGCCATTTGTAAGCTTGGAATATTGTGAAGAAATAGGATACCCTCAAAGTATCATCCCAATTTTTGACTGCATTTTAAAGACAAAGATACTAAGACTTATTACTTCAGTGCAAGGACTATTGACATCATATCCTCATTCTCTATTTTATTACTCTCAATATCTAGTACCATAAGCCACAACCAAAGAAAGGAGATTGTCCCAGAGACTAACCTAACTCTCAGAACTCTTGGAGTGCAGGACATCTTTCATTCCTTCGAAACACCAGACTCTTCATTGGTTCTGAGCATTCTAACCTCATGATTCCAAGTTTTTCTCTCCCTGCCAGACTACAGTGGACAAACTGATCAAGAAGACAAATCTGGCCATGGTTGTAGGGACCCATTCCTGGAGGGACCAGTTCATGGAAGCCATCACTGTCAGTGCAGGTAAGAAGGGTCTCAAGATGACTTTGCTGGGAAAAACAACCAATCCCCAAGAAGAAAGAGCAGGGACCTATCAGTGGTTCACCAGTCCTGAAAGACATCTGTGTTCAGTCTTCTTGGCTCTACTGCTAGATATTCCAGTATTTCACTAGTTCACATTGGAAGAGAATTGTGGGTTAACAAAAAAAAAATTGTGGCTATGTCTGGTTTCAAATCCTGGTTCTGTTGTGTGTACTAGAGCAATTATCTTCTCTGTCTCCCATGCCTTCATCCAAAATGAGAGCTACAGTTACCTTTCGCAGAAAAGTTGAAAGATACATTCAGGTATAAAATATTTATGCAGTAAATTCTGACCTCCATCATTCCTGTTCTCATTAACTTGGTCTCTCTCCATTTTGAGACAGGAAACTGTTCTGATTTAGAGCTGTAAGGGTCAGGAATTTGCAAAATGCTTTGCATTGACTCTCCAACAGGTCTCCACTCTGGATAATTCCAAATCTTCCACCACATTTCCTGACATGTTCCTCAGCAGTGACCCACAGCACAGCCAGGGTCCCAGAGGCCCGCAGATATGCTGGAATGGGATTGGACGGCCATCCCTATATTACCTCTTGGCAACACCGAGGCCTCCTTGTGCTGCTGAGCACTACTGGCCTTGTTTTTTCATGAGTCTTTGTTGTCATAGCAACCCATAGGGTCACATCCCCAAAGCCCCAGAGCTAGAGCAAAGTACAGCCAGCAAGAGAGGTTTGTTGCTGCTGCCGCTGCTGCCCTACTTTCACAACGGTCCTTCTAGTGACCCCTCTGATGACCTGAAACTGTGTCTCTCACAGGACAATAAATGGAATGTAGGCCACATAACCTATCAAACTCCTTTAGAAATGGGGGAACTAAGGTTTAGAACAACAGAAAAATGTACTCCAGTTACAGATTTTCTTAATGTCAAAGCTGGACTTAGAACCCAGATTCCTGATTTCTGCTCTTTTGAAACACAGCTTCTGCCTGCTATGTCAAAACATCACAGAGGTTGCACTCGAGAGTGTGCTAGGGAGCCTCTGCACAGCCTCTTACTCTAGGTCACTGAATAGGCTTCTCTGCCCGTGTTTCCTGGCCAGGACAATCCAGTCCCTGTCCACTGTGGCTCATGGGAGATTGGGAGGACCTTTGCATGGTCCAGAATGACAGCCATAATTCCAGGGGTGGATAATGACCCAAATCAGGATGATGCTGTAGCAACCAGGCCATAAAATTCAAGAGGAGCCCTGTTGGCATCCAGTGAAGGACAAGCACATGGCAAATGTGGGGGGTTTTGTTTTGTTGTGTTGCCTGGGCAATGATACACCCTGTTCCAGCCTCCTTTCCTTCTCCTCCACTACCTGTCCTTCTCATGTTCTCCTGCCTCATCTCTTCATCTCTATCTCCCTTCCTTGTTTTCCTG
This sequence comes from Dolichotis patagonum, assembly GCA_004027295.1. Taxonomy (NCBI): domain Eukaryota; kingdom Metazoa; phylum Chordata; class Mammalia; order Rodentia; family Caviidae; genus Dolichotis; species Dolichotis patagonum. Next base: position 63,944 of record PVJX010005238.1, on the reverse strand, counting down.
CCCTCTCTTTCCTACTCTCCCTTGGTGCCCTGCATTCAAATTGGCCAATAACCAAATTGTTTCCCATTTCCCAGCTCCTTTTTAGTACTCACGCCCTGTGCCTTGTCAGCTACCCAGAGTGAGCTGCAGGCCCTGACGCCTGCCAACTGAGCTGGACTTGACTCTCTCGTGCGTGAGGAGGATCTGACAGTGCTGCCTTTCCTTGGCCTGTTTATCTTGTCTCCAGCAGGGGATGAGGATGAAGATGAATCGGGGGAGGAGAGGCTGCCATCCTGCTTTGACTATGTCATGCACTTCCTGACTGTCTTCTGGAAGGTTCTCTTTGCCTGTGTGCCTCCGACAGAGTACTGCCATGGTTGGGCTTGCTTCGTTGTCTCCATCCTCATCATTGGCATGCTCACCGCCATCATCGGGGACCTGGCTTCTCACTTTGGCTGCACCATCGGTCTCAAGGATTCAGTCACAGCTGTTGTTTTTGTAGCATTTGGCACCTCTGTGCCAGGTGAGGAGAAGTGCTCTATCTCACATAGAGGGTATTTCCCAGTTCGAAGAATCCCTTCACTCTCCCTGATCTCCTTCATCTCCGACTGGCACTTAAGAGAGCATGGCTCTTACAGTAAACAAGAGTCAAAGGGATTTCTGATATTGTTAACAATGATATCTAACACTTCCTGGGTGTTTTTTATGTGATGGACACCATGTATGCTGAGTAGTTTACATGTTCAATCCCTGCAATGCTCACCCAAATTCTATTAAATAGGGAAGTCACTATTCCCACATGACAGATGAGAAACTGAGGTCCATTAGATTATCCCACCTGCCCAGTCAGTGACCCAGTTTTGTAATCTTACATTAGATTACTTAACGGGACAAAATATGTGGATACTGTTCTTCCACTTACCACTGGCAGTCTCTGAGAGGATAAAGATTAGCCTGCTTGAAAATGTCACTGCAGAAATACTACGTGCATTCTTAGCTTCTTCTGCATGTATGGATACCTGCGAGAACAATGTATCTCTTAGCAGGGTGGGCAAAGAAATCTTAGTGAGATTTGTCCTTCCTTGTGATGTTTTTATTGCCTCCTAAGCACTCAAAGACAAAAGGAGTTAGACATTAATTAATTAATTAATTTATAAGACAAATATTTACAAAGTTCCACTTGTGTCTCATGTGGTATTATGGTAGTTGCTAAAATTATTATAAGGAGAAAGACAGACATGTTTCCTTCTCTATCCCAAGTTTATAATCTAGTAAATGACAGTCCACTCTGAGTGCTTAAATTAAAATCATCTTGATGAATTATGTGAATTAAAACTTTAAAACAGGAAGATGGGCAAAGCTGGGGTCAGGAATGGCTTCCAAGGGAAGTCTTATAATCTGGGCCAGAATGACAAGTTGGAAGGAGTAGGTACAGCGAGGTTCTTTGCCAGGTTTCTTGCTTAATTCACTTGTGGTCTCCAGTGCTTCTAAGACCTGAATTCCTACCACTTCCATCTGCCCTAGGCAAAAGCAAAAGGCATCTTCTCATGGGAGATTAGGGAGGAGTACCCTAGCTGGACTAAAGTAAATCCTTCCTGGAACAAGAGCATACTTTCTGGCGAGTAACTGAGTCTATGCCCCACTCTAAAGAAACATCTTCCCAAAGCCCTAGCACAGGTGGGATTATAAGTACATTAGTGTTGCAAGAAGTTTGGCTATCATGGAATCAAGTGATAAGAAATTAGATGCATGATATAGGGAAAGTTTTGTCAATGTGATGTCCTGTGATCACTGCTGTCCAAACCATTGGAGGAAAGGAGCTGATATGGGGAAAGAATAAATGTGGGAAGAACTAACAGAGGATCAGAAGCAAAAATGCAAGGTCATGAGCAAGGAAGGATGGTTTTCTTAGGAGATCTGAGAAAACTGGCAATGAGGAGGTAAGTCAGGACAAACTGGGCAAGGAGATGACTTTAAAATGTCCAAATCCTGGCGATTGCTCCAGAAAACAACTGACAGCATTTGGGGATTTAGGAAGGTTAAGCTATGGTCCATGCTTCTGTTTTCATAGCTCTGGATAAAGCTTTCTGGATGTAGGTCAGTGGTATAGAAAAATATTTATATATGAAGGCTTTAGGGTAAACTCTCTTGCTAACTTCCTTTGTGACCTTGGGTAGATTCCTTGGTCTTTATTTTTATTACCTGTAAAATGAGAAGGTTGAGTTAGGTATTCCTGGGGGTCTTTCCCGTTCCTGTAATCTGTACCAGGATCTAAAGTCAAATATCCTTCAAAGTCCTTTGATCCCTGTACTAACTGCAGTGACAGAGCCCTCTCTTCCTTGGGTTCACAGCTCACTCTACATGTCCCTGTGGTGGCTCTCCAGCATGTCCTGTGCCCCCGGACATCAATGCCCAATCTTGAGCCCATAGGTCTTGCTCAGTCACTGTCAGTGCTAGGTGAGTACGTGTGCCACTCACCAGCTGCAGTCAGGTGTCTACTCCAAGCAGCTTCCAGAGATGTCAGAGTTCCCTGGGGAGAGATTATGGAATGGCAAACTCCCTTACTGAGAAAAGCAGTCACAGGAAAACAGTAAACTCACTTGTTAAGTATCAGGACCAGAATGGTTCTTAGGGATATTTCAGATTCCTGCAAATGAGAAACAAGAACCCTAGACCAGTAATATGACTTGCCCAACACGACACAGCTCATTAGTGGCAGAGTTGGTGGTGGCTTTATGCTCAGTTGCCTTTTTAAACCCTTCACACCTTGGCCTCCCGCCAGCTTCCGTTTGTCTCTCTGTCCTTTTCCAGATACATTTGCCAGCAAATCTGCTGCCCTCCAGGATGTGTACGCAGACGCCGCCATTGGCAACGTTACAGGCAGCAACGCCGTCAATGTCTTCCTGGGTATCGGCCTGGCCTGGTCCGTGGCCGCCATCTACTGGGCCCTGCAGGGACAGGAGTTCCATGTGTCAGCAGGCACGCTGGCCTTCTCAGTCACCCTTTTCACCATCTTTGCATTTGTCTGCATCAGTGTGCTCTTGTACCGAAGGCGGCCACACCTGGGCGGAGAGCTTGGTGGCCCCCGTAGCTGCAAGCTTGCCACAACGTGGCTCTTCGTGAGTCTGTGGCTCCTCTACATACTCTTTGCCACGCTAGAAGCCTACTGCTACATCAAGGGGTTCTGAGCCACAGAACAAGGCCTCAGCGGGACAGGCCTCGGACTTTTCCTAGGAGAAGGGCACTTCCCTACCAGTGACCTTTCCAGGGTGACAGCCCTGGAGAGGAACATCAGGGCTCAAGCCCCAGGAACTTCACCTGACCCTGGCCATGCACTGGAAAAAGTCTTAATCAAACAGTCAGAGTGGAGGAGACATCCACCTTCCAAAGTATTTCATTAAATACAAATTGACAACAGCAACAAATCCACCTCTACCCCATCTCTTGCACATGTCCCAAACCCACAGCAAAGGTCACACCTCTCCTCCTATTTTGCCTTCCAATTATTCCTTTGCTTCCAGTTTCCTTGGGGGCAGGGTTTCTCCCATCTGTCCGATGTGATACATCATGATTCTCATTGAGCTTGGAAAGATGTGAAAGTGAACCCTTTCCAAATGGCTGGTTTGGGGTTCTCTTTTCATTATAATCATTATCGTGGATACCTTTGTTTTTCCACGAGATTTTACTTACTGTTTGGTCTCATCTTTTCTTTCTGGGTTTAGTGACAAAGGTGCCATGGAGGAGCTCCAAGTCTGAGCCAGCAGATGGAAGTATGGATTTTTCAGACACACCCTCTTACTCTCAAGAGGTCACACCCTTGCTTGGCTCAACGAAGTCCTGCCCCCTTCTCCTTTTCTTTTCCCCTGAGTTCTTTGGAGGACAGATGACAATTGGATGAAGCAAACTCAACTTGGGGAGCAGGAGAAGGCTTATTTGCTTCCATTGAAATCAAATAAAAAACAAGCAGTTGTCCTCTCTGTCCTCATCTTTCCGTTCTGTAGGTCCTGTTTCAGTGTTTTATGTGCACTCCTGCAGAAAGACCCACAAAATGTGTGCTTATAGGACAAAAGCTGGAGCATTACATGATGGCAAAGGGACAGCTGGATGAGCAAAAGAGACACACACACCTTCTCAAATATGTCTGGCTTTGCATGTGAGGCAGGAGAGAAGAGGTGTCCAACCAGTAAGATCTGCAAGGGAAAAGATTATACAGTATTGAAAATGTTAGTGTTTCTGAGAAATGTCAGTTCACACCCCCTCACATCCCAATGCACCATAAGAGGACTGACTATATTTTCTTGAAGTCATGCAAGAACTTTAGAGGTTTATAAGAGAACAAGGGGATTTTTCCACCACTCCTGGTCCTCGGGCCAGGTTTGAAAGAATTTTCGCAAGACAGGAACTGGAATTCCTCATTTCTCCCATGTTCCTGCGTGTTTTTAAATGTCGTGAAGCTCTTTTTCAAACCTGTGGGGGTACTTCTTGCCCCCCTAAGAAGAATCTTAGTCACTGTAATCCCATGGCATGTAGGTTTATAGCAAAAGAGGCTGACATGCCCTGTGGACCTTTTCCCAGTGGACTTTGAAAGGCTCTGGCTTTAAAACACACAAACACAAATAAACACGCATATGACATCACCACAAAACTGCCCACAGATCTTTAGGCTTTCCGCGTTGACATGAATACATTTTCTAAGGGGGGAAAAACTGTTTAATTTTAAACACATTTTTTAAGGAAAAAAAATAACTAAAAAAGAAACAGTGCTCGTGTCATAAGCTATGTTGACAGTTGCCAGTGGAAATATTGGGTTGGTTAAAAAAAAATAAAAGCTCTACTTATATCTCTCTACATCCAGCTGGCTGCCCTCTGTGTTCTTTACGGAATGGTCCCGGGGTGTGTGTGGGGGGGTGACCCTGGTTCTTCCCTGAAGCAGATGTGACTGAGGAGAAGGTGTCAGCTTCCTTTATGTTCAGGCACCAGTGAACCAGACGTGGTACTTTTTTAAACAACAATATTTCAAGAAACTGCCACCTGACAAGACCCAGACTTTAAGAAACTGAGTACATAAGTAGTAAGACCTGTGATGATAAAGGGAAGGAGCTTTTGGTTTCAGAAAAGAAAGGGGATTCCAGCTAGGAAACCAGTGCTCATATTTATTTCCAACAGTCATCATTCAGCACCCATCATTCATTCAACAAACATAATTTGCACACCTTGAGCTGCATTCTAGTAACACAAACAAGAGTAAGATATAGTTCCTGACCTCAAGAAACTCCTGGTCTAGGGGGTGGGGATGAAACATTTTAATCAGTGCTCTTTGAGTTATAAGAGACAAACCAATTAAAACTGTTGAAAGAAGGTGGGAGGTACTCTGAAGGCCTGCCAGAGGCATCTTGTGGAACACAAGCAAAAAGCACAGCCTGGGCACAGGGCCCTGAAAGCCACCTCCCCAAAACCATGTCCTCTTCCCCATCTTCACTTCCCTCAATTGTGGAACCCATCTTGGCCTTCGTTTCCCAAGGGGCTTCCTCTTCCGTGGCTCTTCACTTAGAGCCCAGCAGTCGCCAACCCTGATGCTCGCTCCTTCACTACCTCACACCTAACTGGGCCTTCCCTTTGCTTGTCTGAATGTAAACTGAGAAAATACAGCCAATTCCCCATTCCCAGAAGGCCAGTTGGAGGAGACAAAAACCTTTACAGAAGGCTGTCTTGGTGGCCAGGTGCCTCTGGGTTATTTGTTGTGTATTAAGTATCTATATCTGGTCCAAATAACTTGGGTAAGGCAAGGAGGGTGAAGCCATATTGTATGGACAGTGCCCTTTCCCAACACTAAATAATGGGAAGGAGCTTGTAAAAGAGCTTGTAAACACCAAGCTACAAGCAAAAGTGGCCATTCCATGTCCTGAGTGCGCTAAGAGCAGTCATGGTAACACAATGGAAAGAACCACAAACTCGACTTGTGAGGAATTGGGAAAGAACTCACAGAGAATATAGTGCTTAACTGGGATCTTGAAGGACAACTCACTAGTGATTTGCTTTAGTGAAAGAGCTTAATGTTAGAGGACAGTCATTAAAGGAATGGCATGCCCAAAGGGCGAAGCTGGACATGGTGGGTCACAGAACAAAAATAGTTGGCACTGCTAGAGTATAGAGTTCTGAACTGAGCTCCACTTGGGTGTTTGAAGTGTTTTAGACTAAGGAAACGTTATCAGTTTACGCTGAAGGCATTTTTCTACTTTTTCTCTCAAGACTGTGGGCTTTTAGATCTTGCCTGGGCTTAAACTTTTGGCCAAAAATGAGGCTGAGAAAGTAAAGTCAGGAGCACAAGTACTGCTTTAGAAGCAGTAACTAGGGCAAACAAGATTTAAAAGTAAAAGAAAACACCATAAAAGAACAGGTAGGAAAAAAACCTTGGCTCAAAAGCTTTCTTTTCCCTCCAGCCATAGAAAATGTCTTTTAGTTGGTTACATGATGGATGTGGAATCATGACATCCATTTGTGTCCATCTCTCCCATTCTTAAAGTCCCTCTGGACTCTCCAGATGTTGGGCATTATCAAGAGAGAAAGTGGGATGAACTACAGAGAATGGAGAGGGGATTGCAGGGATCAGCTGAGAACCTGAAGACCAAGCACAGTCTAGATGCCACCACCAACTACTGCTGTCACCTTGAGCCAGTCCTTCTGCTGGATCACAGTGACAGTCTCAGAAGCCAATTACTTCCACTTTAATGTTGAGACTCTAGAATACATACAACAAATTATGTGCATATGTGTACATGCGTATTTGCACGTGCATATTTACACAAACTGCCTGACAACCTTGACTGACCTAATATTGCAGAGGTTCTTTTGCAAAGCCTTGGTGCTATGGCCTGTGCATTAGTGTGAAAAGACATTGCCAGCCATTGCTTTTGTTTCCCATGGGGCTTCCTCTGTTCTGTTTCACTTACAGCCCATATTTATTTCCATCACCTTCTACTGACTGAGCCATAATATTCCCATTCTTTTGTCTCAGTCTTAGAACAGTATTAGATGCTATAATAAATTAACCCAATATTTTGTTGGCTTAGCAAGATAGCAGTTTATTTCCCAATTGTGTCCTAACTCAGTGAGGATATTCTTGGTCAGCAGGTGACTTTCTTCTACTTGGTGATTCAGAGACTCAGTTTCTTTCCATTTTGTAACTGCCACTTTCCAGAGCAGTAGATAGGAAGAAAATTAGAGAAGGTGCGAGCATTTCTAAAAGCCTTGATTACAAAGTCATACTCATCCCAGTTGTTCATGCTCTGGTAAAAGCTGATCTCTTTAACCCACCCAAATGCAAAGGTAACATACAGTTCTTGCCTGGGAAGTCCTCCCCAGTGACCACTCTATACTACAAAAGGATGAATTTCTTAGAGATGCCTGTGCCTGCCACGATCCCAGTGTGGTTCAGAATTGATATTTTAATGTCAGTGACCAATAGCAAACTGATCTGTGCCTATATGAGTTTTCAAAATCTTTGATGTATGCGTGTATGATAAGAACCACAAAAGGTAGGTGTTATTATTTCACCAGTGAAGTTGTGAGAAATGCCCAGGAGCACACAGAAAGTGTCAGGCACAAATGCAGGTCTTCTAATTCCAAATTCTGCTCAGAGTGCTTATCCCAGAACATCATGACCTCTTGTGACGAACACTGAGACATGCAGTGAGGAAAGGCTAAGATTGCAGGTGCCAGGTCCAGTCAGTGAAGGGATGCCACAGAGATGCTGCCAGTATCCAGGAGGGAAGGCAGAAGAAGTCAATCACCAACTGTTCTCTCATTCGCCAGTGGCTCTCCTCTCCTCTGCTTTGTCTCTATTCTCATCGAGTGAGGAGCTTTCCTGTTGAGGAACATAGGAAGGCAGATGTGCCGATGAGAGCCAAAGGAAGATAAAGTGATTTGAATTGAGGAGCCTAATTACTAAGAATTAATGATGCAGCATCATATGGCCCCAGAAAGGGATGATTCAAAAGACATCTTCCTGGGAAAGACTATCCATAAAAAGATTCCCATGTCATGTGGAACAACAGTTTCAGAAGGGAACAGGGTTGGAGGTTAATGCCTTAGTCCATTTGCTATTGCTGTAACAAAATACCAGAGGTCCAGTGCTTTATATTTTTTTTAAAAGTCTATTTAACTCACAGTTCTGGAGGTCCAAAACCATGGCACTGGCATCTATTCCACTTCTGTGGGGGTCTTGTGTGTCATCGCAACAAGACCAAGAAACGGAAAGCAAAGTGAGCATGTGCAAGGAATAAGCATGGACAACAGATAGAAGGACAAAAAGCTGACCCACTGCATACAACCTACTCTTATAAAAACTACCTCCCTCTCAAAAGAGCTACACTGAGCTTTTCATGAGGGTGGAATGCCCGTGACCTCATTACCTCTTAAAGGGACCAAGCCTTAACATGAGCTTTGGCAGAGACAAGTCACATCCAAATCACAGCAAGGGGGAGATCATACTATTGAAAGTGAGATTGGCCTTTACTCATAAACTTAAATGTAATCAATCATTCTTTCTTTCCAGTACACATTAATTGAAGTTTAGCAGACAAATAAAAATTATATGTATTCAGAATGTACAACCTAGTATTTTGATTTATGGACACACTGTGAAACAGTGACTGTAATTAAGTTAATTAACTTATCTATCATCTCATACAGTTGCCTTTTCACATGCTGAGAATGTTTAAGATTTACTATCTTGGCAAATTTCAAGTATGTATACCATACATTACTATTAACCACAGTTGTCATCATGCTGGATGGACCTCAGGACTCCAGACCTTACTTTATCCTAAAACTCCAAGTTTATACCCTTGAAAAAACACCTCCCCATTTCCCCACCTCCAACCCCTGGTAACCACCCTTCTACTCTCTGATTTATGAATTATACTTTTCTAGATTGCTCATGAAAATGAGACATGTAGCATTTATCTTTCTGCACCTGGCTCATTTCACCTAACATAATGTGTTAGGTTCATCCATGTTATACAAAAGATAAGATTTCCTTCTTTTTTTAAGCAGAGTAATATTCCACTTATATATACAGTACAATTTAGCTATTCATCTGTTAATAGATGAATAGGGTTGTTTTGGCTATTGTAAATAATGTTACAGTGAACACAGGTACACACAGATCTCTTTTGGATTCTGGTTTCCATTTTGCTATATACCTAGAAGTGGGATTCATCATTCTCTCTTTAAAATCTGGAAAGGAGTTGACCCAAACTAAACTCTTCTAGTGTCTTGTAATCTTTGGATTCTGGTTCTAATCTTAGTCCTTTATACTGTATTTCAGGTTCTTTGGAATCTCTACCTCAATGGAAACACAATCTGAGCTTGTTGTTAGTCATATTTATTACTACTGCACATTACATCAGTGAAATAGCTGTGCAGTAGGTATTCATTCTTTTGCTATTCTCAGAACTTCTGACTGGGTCCTCATACAATCATTTTCTCTTTCCATGGCTCTGAGGCAGAATTTTAAAATCTAGTGACCAGCAAATGATATGTTTGATCCATCCAGTGCTTTTTCAAAAACACAAATAGCTGCAAAACTGCAAAACTGAAACATTTTGTATTAATTCTGGAATTTGACTTTTCTAACCACACTGACTGAGCATATATGCATAGAAACTATTCGATACAGCTCATAAGAGACCACTCCATGTACACAAGGTCTATCCTATCAGTTCTATAGCTTTCCTACCCAACCCATCTCTCATTTAAGTGACCAATCAGGAGCCATTTGTGCATGGGGCACTTGTTACAGAATCAAAGCATTGAGTCTTTTGGCATTTCACTTATTGGTGCCTCAGCATTTAGTGGAATCTAAATCCCAGTTCCATCATTATGGAATTTTAAACAAGTGAGGACTTCCTTGAGTCTCAGTTTCTCCAATCCAAGAATAGTGTTACAAATATTAAATGAAAAAAATTTCAAGTCAGTACCCATAGTTCACAGTGTGTACTCCCCATAGACATATTAGATTTGGAAGTTAATAGTAGGAGAAATGGCCACTGGTACCAGGACTTCTAAAGCAGGCAAGCCTATAGGCACAGTAGAAAAGACAGACAAATTTGGTGTCAAAGAAAGAGTAACGCAAAAATGGCCAGTAGGCCATATCAGGTCTTGCATGTTAATAAGTAGGGCAGGTAATGGAGGGCAGAAACAACCTTGGGGAGGTCTGCCTTGGGAGAAGGTAAACAATCTGTCAAGGACATGTCCCAAGCAAGTGACAGAGCTGGAGTCTAGGTCTACTAGACTCCAAAATAATTGCCACATAGACCAGTTGGGTATGTAAGATAGTCATTATTCCCTGGCATAATATTTAAGAAGAAAATAAAGATTGTAATAGCATGACTTGTCTTGGTTTGCCCAAGACATTTCCAGTTTTAGCACCGAAAGTCTTGTGTCCCTTGATCCTCGGAAACTAGGGTAGTTGGTTGCTTTCAAATATGAGTCTGACATAGCTAGTAAATAGTAGACTCTATATATGCACCTTGTGTTGTCTCATGGTGTCATCTTTTCCAACCATTTCATGCCCTTTTGCTCTTAGCATCTCATCTCGATGACGTTCTTCACCTGGTGATTTCATCCAAACCATCATTCCCAAAATTTTTAATTTTGGGCATATTACTCAGTTTTTCTATGACTAGAACTTTCAGGCACAAGTGTTCGAAAAGGTACACCAAATGAATCCCCAAGTGTCAGCATGTGTTTCATATTCTCATTGTGCAGCAGCAATTCAATCTCTTGCAAGTAATTAGGATGATTACCCCACCTAGTTCAATGAATCCAAAAGGGTTAAGGGAAAGGATCAACTTCTTTTTAATCAGAATTATAATTACATTCCTTGGTGAACATATGTATCCTTTTGACATTATGATCTTCATACCTACTGAACCCAAAAACATAGAAACAGAAATTAAAATTCTCCAGATGGGTTGCAAGCCATAATACTGGAGGATCACTCTTTGACCTGAATACATTTGAATTCTATATAGAGGCAAGCAGCAGTAAATACCTGCCCCAGTTGAAACACATGCTGCATTTAGTAAGGTAACATCACAATATCACACTATCACAAGCTTTTTATCACCTAGCTGTTCAGTGATTGAGTCTGCATTTGACGATAGCCCTAGCATGTCCAGCCATCTTTAAGTAATAGAAATGGTTATATGACCAGTGCCCTGGATTAGAGACAGCATTGTGAAAGATACCATGGTAATGGGTAAGGCATTCTGAGTCCATAGGTAGAGATGCTAACAGAACCACTATGAGCAATAAAGGCTAATATCTACCAAAATATGAGTCTATCCCCTGTGAAGTACCTTTTGTCTCTTCTGTGATAGGAGTGGTCCAATATAATCAATCTAACACCAGGTAACTGGGTAGTCCTCCTGGGAGATCTTGTTATATCAATGGCTAGTTTGTTGCTCCTACTGTTAGAAAGACATATTCACTGTGAGCTTTGATGAGGGGCTACCATGCTGTTGAGCCAAGTACAGTCTCCATTTCTCCTGCTAATTTATGCCCAAATCCCTTGAACAAGCATCAGGGTGGCTAGAGATTCTTGCCAACTAATATTCATGACATGAGTCATTCAGTCTCTTTGATTAATGAGGACATCAATCACTATGCTTGTGCTCAGGTAGGTATTTATATGAGACACTAATATCTTCCTATCATGGACTTCTTTCCACACATTTTCAAAATTTCCCTATGGCCTGTTCTATTTTCTGCTGTTATAACTGATTTATTTCTTACAGTTTTGGGTTCTGGGCAGTTCAAGGTTAAGGAACCACATCTGGGAGAGAGTTCTTGTTGATGGGAACACTCTATAGAGTTCCAAGGTGGCACAAGGCATCACAGGGTGAAACAGAGCAAGTTTACTAACTTGGGTCTTTTTCTACTCTGCTAGGGCCACTGATGCAGCCATGGAAGCTCCATCTTTATAGTCTCATCTAATCACTGCCCAAAGGCCACTCTTCCAAATATCATTACCAATATGACTGTGGGGATTATGTCTCAATAATGAGTTTTAGAGGGAAGATACACCAGTTAATTTCCTTTCAACTCTTCAGTATGAGTCAGTATCAATCCACAATTCCTTCTGAACTAGATATGTAGACCTACTGTCTGAAGTTCTGCCTACTGAGAGGATTTCTAGTCCTTAGAGTCGGTGAGGGTCTCCGCCAAGTAGAGCTATGGCATGGCTCTGTCTACTGCTGGCTGGCACTGGAGCACTGTGCAGATGCATTCTGGAATTAAATTCGTGTTTTTTCTTACTTTACAAACTGATCACAGAAAATTCCCTGTAAAACCAAAGTGTGGCTAAGGGAGAGATAGTAATGCTGTAGGTAACAGTTACCAGAGGAGTCTAAGCCGCCTGTTTATCAGGCATGCCGTTGCCTTCTCAACCTGATTCAGCCAGGTTCTTTGTTTATTCCATGTTATAACGGAATGCCACCGTGCAAGTCCAGGTTTGTAATTTTCTGAGTAAAGCACTCAGTTCAGTATGGCACCTGGTTTCAATCCTTCCCTCAATGTCCTGAGGACTTCTAATTTGGTTGACTGCTTATTTCATGCTGCACCTTGGACTTGGTCCATACTCCTACAATTTCTGTGGCTCCAGGAAAGGAGGCCCCTTTAAAGTTTCCTGAGAGGACTGCCAGTTCTCTACATGCATATATATTCATAGCTTGTAATTATTTTCCCCATCCTCAACCACTGCATGATGTCTGAGACCACATAAGGAATCAGCTGACTCACAATTTTTATCACTGTTCTTGCTAATAGTGCTAAAACCACTTAATCACCCACACCTTGCCTTCCACTTTATTCCAGTTATGACTAACCTCCAGTTATGACTAACCTCCAGTTATGACTAGCATGATTATAATGCTACTATCTTCCATGATCCACCTGGGTCCTATTTTCCCTCAACAAGAAAGTTATCCTTGAACTCTCTCAAGTATTTGACCAATCTGAATCCAGAGTCTCCTTTTATGAGCTTATTTCCTGGGGCCATTTCTAGCAGCAGTCAGTATTAGTCAAAATCCCAAGAGAAGCAAATGAAACATTCAAAGTAAGATATTACAAAGTATGAACAGATTGTTGAAAATCCAGGGCTAGTGGCAATGGAACTGTTATCACTTCTAGGACCAAGCTGAAGAAGAGAGACTTTTAGAACTAAGAAGAGAAAGGAAGGAAGGGAGGAGCGACACTTTTCAGTTGAAAACAGTCAGTGTAAGGCAACTTTACAGGAAAGAGCAGGGGAGTAAGTATCCTGTCTTCCCTTCCCTCCCAAGCTCCCTTCTTTTGCTGGACAAAAGGGCACAGAAACTCCATTGATGCAATGCAGACAAGTCAGTCTTCTGTGGTAAAGCAGGAAGCAGATGGAGAAAATAGAAGAATGGATCTAGAGATACTTGGAACACCACAAAGAGTTGTTGCAATGATTTCATAAAACAACAAGCTTTTAAAAATGCCTGACACACACTGTTGCACCCTGGCATCTGAGGTGAATTGGTTCTTCATTCCTTCTTCATGAACCAAAATCTATGGATGCTCAAGAATCTCACATAAAATTCCATACTATTTGCATATAACTGCCACACATCTTTAAACTCTACATTACCTACAATGCCCAATGCAATGTAAATGCTATGTAAATCATTGTTATGTGATGTATATTGTTTAGGGAATAGTGACAAGGAAAAATGTTTGTATATGTTCAGTACAGGCGCAACTTTTTTTCAGAATATCTTTGATCTATGGCTTGCTGAATCCTCAGGTATGGAATTTGCATGTGTGGAGGGCCAAGTGTAGTGAGAATTCCAAGATGAAAACACTGAGGAGACCCAGAGAGGTAAAGCTGACTGCTCTAAGGAACGTACCTAGTTCATAACAAAGCCAGGGTGGGGCTTATTCAAGGAAGTACTTTCTGCATTATCACTCTCTGCCCTACTATAACAGGTGACTTTGCTACTGATGTTAAGCTATTCCTTCACCCTTAGCTTCTCCACCAGCAGTTATGCCTCTATGCTATAGCCCTTCAGCTTACTTTTAACAACGGCATGTGCATCTCATTATTCCATCTCTGATTCATTTCACTATACCTTCTTTTCCTAGTCACCTTTTTTAGATACTGACATGATATGACTTTCAAGATCTCAGTAGATACACTCTTTGTTCCACATCAATGGACTTCTCCATCCATATATACTGTATCCCTTTTTCAATGTACAGCAAATTGAGTGCTATTTTTTTATTTTATTTTATTTAAAGAGAAAAAAAAGCAATACAGAAAAAAGGGTAGAAACAATACAGAACCTCAAAAAAAAAACCATAAAGAAATCACTAGTTGACAAACCAAATACTGTCCTCCCAGAAATACCTGTTCATGTTACAAAATTAAGGCATACAAAGTGAACAAACAGTGAGGCTCCAAACAGTTCTGTTCAGCGATCCAACAAAAACCTGGTAATATGGTTATCAATTCCACACACTTAAGCATACATGCAGTTATATCTTTTAGAACATTTTCTTTTCCTCTTTTTGCTTTTTCAGTAAATTATCTGTTTAGTTATATTATGTTTCAGCTTTCTCGGTACCTTATTGATCTGTTTTGTTGTTGATACTTCCTTTTTAATCACCTTATATAATTCTGTTGTTTTGTTTTTGAGTTTCTCATCATTCATGTCACATGGATCAGCTTTGGTGGAGTTGGGAGTTTTTGGAGGTATTTTGTTACCTTATTTTCTCATGTTCTCTTATTTTATTTTTATTTAATTTTTATTAACTTGGATGTAGTAATATACAACAAAACAGGATGGAATAAAGACAACTGAGACAGTGTGGTGAAATTGGCACAGAACATCACAGCAGGTCACCAGGACAGCAGTAATAGGCAACATTGTATATCTCATTATCTTCAAAATAGTTGTTCTTCTATTAGGAACAGCAAAATCAAAAGAAATACACAACATTATAGAACACATCAAAACAGAATATTGAATAGAGCAACACCGTTAATCAGGACAAAGCAAAATATATCTGCCTTCAGAGATAGTAGAAGGAAACTCCCCCCACTTGCTGTACCACATATGGTCACCTCCAAAGAGATACCCAGATCCCTGGATCCTGATTGTTAGGGGGTGGGGGGAAGATATGGTATGTTTGATTCCAAGCCTGTGCCCCGGTAGGCAGCAGGCTGGTTGCTGGTTGGCTCAGTGCCCTAAGTTCCAACATGGAGCGGATCTCAGGAAACGCTCTTGCTTCTTATTTCCCCGCCCTGGGGTAGCCGCGGCTTGCCAGACCATAGTCACTTACCAGGGCAGCAGGCTAGTTGCTGGTTGGCTCAGTGCCCTAAGTTCCAACCGAGTGCTATTAAAATTACCAAATTCAGTGTTTTAAAAAAGTTGGATCTAATTCTGGTTCTACCATGAGGTAAGTGGGCTAACACAGAGAAGGCCTCTTTGCTTATTGAGATTTGGGTTTTTTATGTATAAAAATTAGAATAATCATTCTGGGGAGTGTACATTAGTGATATAATACCCTGCTTTCTGAGTTTAATTCCCAGAACTGCAAAACTAAATGAACAAATTAAAAACATTATAATAGGTGATGTGCACCAAAGTTCACTAATGACATAAAGGAGAAATAGGATGATGACTCTTAAATAGTGGTGCCCAGCTTGGCACCAGGCATTGTGCTAAGAGTATACCCTCATTCTCTCATTAAACCACCATGGCCACCCAACAGGAAAGGATTGTCCTCATTTTACAGGTAATGAAACTGAGACTCACGGCAGACAAGTGATTTTGCAAGAGCCCACAAAACTACATCTTAGTACCCTGGAATGTGTACTTGGATTTGTCTGACACCAGCAGCCAAACACTTACCCTAATGACTCTGATTCTCAAAACATGACCTTCAAATTAGCAACATCAGTGACATGTAGGTATGTATTAGAAATGCAGATTCCCAGGCTTCACTCCAGACTTCATGTTAGATCTCTGGGAATAGATCCTAGCAATCTGTGTTTAACAAGCTTTCCAAGAAAATCTGATAGACCCTCAAGTGAGAGACCTACTGTTCTGAACAATATGCTGGCTCACTCTGTTTGTGTTATTCTTCTTTCATTATATATCTTATGTGTTCAAATCTGAAAATAACACCACCGCTCTTTTAAAAAGAACACCAGTATCTTTCTATTTGTATATCCTACTTTACCTTTTAGTTTATTTTAATTTTTATTTTGAAGAATATCTAACACATTAAACAGTAAATGGATTAGCAAGATAAACTCCTATGTTCTCTTTTCCAGTTTCAAGAGTTATCAAGTCATTGTAAATATTGTTTCTTCTATTTCCTTAACCATTCCCAACCAACTTCCCCCATTATTTTGAAGCAAATTCCAAGTATGAAACAATTCCATCTGCAAATGCTTAAGTACATATTTTTAAACCACATGGATAATTTGTAAAAACATAATCATGGACCATCACACTTTAATGATTCCTAGGTATCATCAATTATCCAGTCAAGTTTCTCATGGTTTCCCAGTTTTATTTTTAAGTGTGCTACTCTCATAATTATTCCCATTTATACATCTCAGTATAGCTCACACATCATTTCAACATTTTTTCTATCACAGCCCTTATTCAGTATTGCAAAGTTCTCTAAATTCTAAGGGTAACTCCAGTCCAGAAGATGGAGTAGGCATGACATGTGATGATTGCAACATAGTGTGGATAAGGGCAAACTCTTGGGAGTTTATGGTACCAGCACTCGATGCTAAAGCAGCATGTAGTGGACGAAGAAGACAGAATTCTTTCTAAAGGGGTTGGCACCATGCACAGGCTATGGGGAGAACAAGAAGCCAGCCCCTTCCTGTGAGTTGGTACTATTCACAGGCCCTTCTTGTGAGTCAGCACCAGTCACAGGCTATGGGGAGAAGAATCAGACACCAGCCCCTTCCTGTGAGTTAGTGCCATGTGCTGGCCACAGGGAGAAAAACCAGATGCCAGCTCCTTTCTGTGTGTTAGCACCATGAGCAAGCTGCAGGGAGGAGAACAAGATGCCAGCCTCTTCCAGAACATGGGCTGAGAGACCACATTCCACCTCACAAGTGATCAGCTGATCCAGAAAAACACAGGCTGAAAAGATAGCTATTGAAATAAAGTACAGTTTAATGCTTGTAGTGTTTAGTGTTTCACTGACTTTGAAGGCCTAAAGCCAGTAGTTTGATCATCTATTTAGAGTTTAACAATATACAGTATAGCATCTATGGGGGATCTCCTTCTGAAGGTGGTAACCATTATTAATTCCCTATTATCTTGTTTTAAAGTCCTATATCACTTTCATTGTTTCATTTGGCTTGGTTTTATTCGGCTTTGTCTTGGTTGATTTTATTATATCTCATGGCATGGGCAGCTATTTCAAAGATAACAAGCTATATTGGGATAGCCATTTTGGATTTACTATTATCTTGTTTTGAAGTCCTTTACTGCATTCATTGGGCAGCTATTTTGAAGAAAACAAGAGGCATTATGGTAACCATTGTTGATTTCCTATTATCTTGTTTTGAAGTCCTGTGTCACTTATACCAGTTTGTTTTGATTGGTTTTATGCTGTTTTAGTTTGCTTGGTTTTATTCTCTTTAAAATAAAAATTTTTAAAAATTCTTTCTAAAAAGGAGTGATGGAGATGACAATGTGGAATATATGTACCATTGTTGCTCTTTGATTGATGTGTTTTGAAATTTTGCCTTAGTTACTTTCTTATTCTTCTTTCTTTTTCTTTTTCTCCTTGAAATAAGATGCATTTGAAAAAAAAGAAGTGATATTCAGGAGGCAATTCTTACATTAGCCAGAAGAATTATAATGGTGGTCTATTTACTTCAATCAAATTTCCTTTTAAAAAAATCAAACAAAAAGATAAACTTTTTTACCAACTCAAAATATATTTATTGATTGTTCCCTCAATGATAAATGAAAGGAAAACCTTTAAAATACATACTCCACTTTTTAGCACACTCCTCTTGAAAACTTGGACTTCTGCAGGGCTTCAGCTAGAGGAAGAGAAGGGTAGTTTGGGAACTTTCAGGAGGAAGCATGTGCAGCTCTGACCAGGAGAGTGAGGTATGAGCTAAGGTTTGAAATACCAGGCAGAGTTGTTAGATGAGGACAGGTAGAACACGTACATTCCAGGCAGTTCAGAGACACAGTATCAAGAGCAGCAAGTGATTTATTTGTAGAGACCTGCACTCAAGTCCTAGTGACCAGATAACTACCAAAGTGACCTTGACTACATCACCTAAACTCCAAGGTCCTAAACTTTTACATGTTCCACTCAACTACATAAATGTTATCTACTCTGAGGGTGGGGGGGTTAATATACATAACTGACGTAACATATACATCACACCACCTAGTAGGTTTAGGATTATCTATATTATTATTGGTAGTGTTGTTCCAGGCAGAAGCACAGATGTGACTTGGAGTACCCTGAATGTGGATGTGGAAGAGTTTAACAGAATTCACACCAATGCAGTGTGCCAATATCACAATAATGAGATGTGCATACTGTACAGGAATTTGGGGGATGGGTTGGAACAAAGATTTAAGGTCAGAGATGTATAGGCAACTCTAATGATCCAGATAACCATCACATTATTCCTCTCAGGTCATTGTAACAAAATGACAAAGACTGAATGGCATAAACAACAGGAATTTATTTTCTCACAGTACTGAAGGCTAAAAGTTCAATATCAAAGTGTCGACAGGGTTGGCTTCTGGTAAGGTTTCTTGTCATAGCTTGTAGACGGTTACCTTCTTACTGTGCTCTCCCATGTTCTTTCCTCTGCATGGGTGTGGAGTTAGAAAGATCTCTGGTGTCTCTTCCAATCCTTCTAAGAACACCAGTCCCAAGTTAGGAATTTATCCTTATGAACTACTTTAACCCTAAGTACTGCCATAAGGCCCTACCTATAAAAGACCTACCTGTAGAAAGCTAACTTTCCTTGAATATAGAATAGTCATCTCTACTTTAGCTACACCTGGCCTTATCTCTATGTAGTGATATGTATAGAGCTGGCTAAGCTATTTTTTTAAATTGGCTCTAAGCAATGTAAATAGGGTTAGCTGAAGTATTGATATGTAATCTTTAAAGCAGGTGACAGTCTTGTTTTCCCACTTGGGTGGCTCTCTCTTAATGGTTAAATCCAGTGGGATGACAGAGCCAATGCTCCAGAAGTGTCAACTAGGTTCAAGCCTTAAGATAAGAGGCTATGATTTCCCAGGACACAAAAGTTTACACATCAAAAACTGAAGCACCAGTCCCCTAAAGCATTAAATGCTACCTCAGTTGTGTTATGCAGATTGATCCTTCTGCATACCCTTCTCTCTGCATATTGCAGAGGTGCTTTCTGGCCTCCTAGCTAGCTCAGCTCACATTACTCACATAATTCCCTCCATTCTCACCATCACTCATCCTCAAGCCACTCCTTTCTTCACAAATTAATAAATTCTAGGTTAGGCCCTGAGTTGAGGCCTTTGTTCCATGAACCATCATCTGGACCAGATTCAGGGGCCTTGGCTGCCTGTAACTGTAAATATGAGTTAAGGTCTTTATTCTCACCATGGGATGCACTGGAGGTGGTAGATTGGAATTAACTCATCATGGCATTACAAATATAAACTTTTTGGATCACAAGGGGGACAAAAAAAGGCGGGGCTTCAATACCTATCTCCAAATACAGTCACACAGGCAGTTAGGGATTCAACATGTAATTTGGGAGCAGGGACAAAATTCAGCCCATAACAGCTGGTCAGAGTTATTGAGAGACTTTAAGCAGGACAACAACCTGATCTGATTGGCCTTTTATTTATTTTGCAGTGTGAGAAGGTCTTAGTCCTCCCAAGCCCTCTCCTTCACCCAACCTCATCCCACACTCCTCTCTTACCCTGCCCCCATTCTTCACCCCTCCAGCCAGTTTCTCATGACTTTCATTCATCTAATGTGACCCTTCCTCCTCTTGCAACTTCCTGCATTCATCTCTTCCCCACCCCGCACACCTCTTTACCTTCTGCTCCACCTGTATCTTATTTCTCCCAGTGCACACTCCACCCCTTGATTTTTTTCCTTCTCACACTATTAAGCTCAATGCTGTTATGTAGTTACCCTCTGAGGAGGCTCCTCATACTGCACACACCCTGAAAACACATGTTGTGTTCTCCCCACTCTATGCTGACCCATTCTCACCTCTTAACTCGCAGACTGTCCAGGCCCCCTTCACTCTGCATGTGCCTTCCCCTCCCCTGAAACTTACAAGTTTCCTTCAATGCAAGATACATTTACCCCATGTGTAGAGAAGGGCCCAAATATAAGTATTCTAGGTCTTAACCAAACAGTGGCCAAGTGAAAGGAAATGACACTTCACAGTACAAATGGCCAAAAAAATACATGAAGACATGCTCAACACCATTGATGATTAAAGAAATGTAAATTAAAATAACATTAAGATTTCATCTCATTCCAGAAAAAGTGGCCATCATCAAGAAATCAAATGATAACAAATGCCAGGGAGGCTGCAGGGAAAGAGGAATCTTTCTACATTGTCGGTAGGAATGTAAACTAGTATGACCACCATGGAGTAAATCAGACACACAAGCATGGTTTCTCTTATATTAGAAATTCAAATTATAAATAAAAAATAAAATAAAAAATACATAATAGGAAGTAAGGAGATGGCTCTTTCTCAAATGGAAAAGGGATCGTGAGATGGAGGGAAAGCAGAGGGAAAGGGGATGAAAAAGGAATTCATACATGTTGTGAACAACACATATATGCACCAACTCCATATAAGGAATGTAAGCATTAGGTACTGAGAATATGCACTAATAAAAATTTAAAAATAAGTGAAATTAAAATGGTCGGGGATCCAGCTCAGCACTTGCTTAGCAGACATGAGGCCCTAGGTTCCATCTCTAGTACTTAAAAAAAAAGGTAGATCTGTTGAAGGTGAAGGCAATTACCCAAGGCCAAAGGCAGTTTAATGGCTGAACCAGAATGAGAAGATGATCTGGATCTAAATTCAGGAGTCTCTAAGACACCCAGGAAAATTCAGCTTGGTTAGGTACAAAGCCCTCTTCTTTCATCTCATTTGGACAACTCCTGTGGCTTCGTAGTCTTTCTCACCAACTCCAGCTGGGTCCCTGCCACCTTCCTAAAGAAGGATTCTATAAGCTTTCCTGATCTTCCTTTCTCAAGCCAGCAGTCTTGTTCTAGTTTCTGGGTTTTGCAGAGGCCAGGGCCCATTTCATATACCCAGGCAAGTGTTTCAAAGGGATGGCTGTTCAAAGGAGGTCTAACAACAGTTCTGAGGTCATCTCAGTCCCACATAGCTCTTCCCTGGGTCTCTAGAGTGACCCTTCAGAAAGCAGAGTTCTTATCTTAGGGAAGTGGTACAAGCGTTGGGTGGTAGGGAGGATGAGAGGAATGGAGACTGGAGTTTCCATGTCACATTGCTAAGAGTTGTCGTCTGGAAGCCTCTATGCTCTCCAATATTCCAGCCCTGCAAGGCATTGTATCATAATGGAAATGGGACAGTCATAGGAACTTGGAGGACATGTACAGTGTAGAGGCCTGTCTGGGGAGGGAGGGTGGAATGAATGGGTCCCCTGGGATCCTGCCAGGTCCTAGAGAAGATGTGTTATGTCCTTTGGGGCCTCCAACAGAACTCCAATTCAGCTGTCTGGGGTAGGCCCATTAGAGTTCTGAGTGGCAAGAGCCTGGAGTTTGTAGGCCTGGGGTTGAAGCTTCTATGGGTTCTATGGGCTCAGCAAGGGGCTTCTTCTCATGATGAAGTAGGAGTCTTTCTCTGAGATAACTGTTCTTGCATCCATTACCAAATCCACTATAACAGGTTTTGATGCAGGATATTTTGGTTCCCCACACTTGTGACTATGGCTCCAAACTAAGACTAGAGAAATGCTAAGTATCCCATATCCTAAAGAACATTCGGGGTCTGACACTCAACCCAAGAGTAACTCATATGATATTGAATGTGCTCTGCAACTAGCCACCCTCCCCCAACCCCAATCTGTGCAAGAGTTGAGACAGGAAGAGAGCAAAGAATCACTGGACACTTTCCCTCCCCCTTCAAACCAATTAAATGGGGAGACTCTGTATGGCCCTTAGGGATTCAGGTTGGCCACAAGCCTGGCATCGTTTCCCAACTGGACACCTACAAGGCAGCAGACTTGCTGATCTGCCTCCTCTATCTGTTGAAGCAAGGAAAAAGAGAAAGAAAAAGATGCAGAACCAAGAGAGGAGATGGTTTGGCATGGCGAGGATGTGAATGGACACCTCCAGGAGGCCAGGTATAGGCGTATCTCTGTATAAAAACAAAGGCTAAGTCACTAGAACAAAGTGGGTACAGGGCATATTGTAGGGAAGTACAGAAATGGTGAAGCCAGCGGACTGCATGTTAAGGCCCTACACAATGGGAAGGCTGCACCCCCAACCTGCCATGTGCCCTAACAAGGACTAACACACAGGCACCTGACACAGGGTATGAAAATAAAGCCAGTGGTAATCTGAGAACTGCCACGATGAGCAGAGAGAGCTGCAGCCTGCATGGTTTTCCTTCCCTTCCTCCTCACCCCATCACCTCAGAAAAGCTGAGTTGCGATAAAGTGGAGGCAGAACTGACTCAGAGCCCAATCATAGCTCTGCTGCGCTCTTCCTAGCAGTCATGAAACCAGCACAAGTTAGGGTCAGGGCAGGGAGGGGAGAAAGAACTAAACCAAATTGGAGGTCAAAGTTTTGTAATTGGATAGAACTGAGCTTGTAAGTAACTGAAGTGACTAGGAAATTATGTGAGCAGCTGGGTTAACATGAAGGAATTTGTTGCACAGTTGAAGGATAATTCAACAGGGCAGAGCTGAAAGTAATAGTTCCAGAGGAAACAAATTTCACTCAGAGCACTGAAATTCCTCAACCAACTGCTTTGAAACTCTGGAGTTACTGGGGCCTTTCCTTCCCTCTCCAAGTCTCTCGCACTATGGCCGATGGCTCTTACAAGGTCTCAGAGACCTGAGAGGTGGCTTCCAGATGGGAGGCAGAAATCTCACAGGAGAGGAGGTGTGTGTTCACCTTGAACTTTTTTGCTGAGAAGGGAAAAGTAATATTTATCATCAGTATAAGAGAGCTGTCAGAAATGATGTACACGAAATGCATCACACAAACCAGCATAAGCAAATCTCTTTATTCTTACACAATGTAAAAATGAAAATTTTAAATCAAGATAGAAAAGAAAACACAAGGATGATGCATGTTATAATATTCACAGGGTTGTTCACAAAATACTTTTTGATTCTATTTCTGGGCACTTAATCAGCTGCTATGAAGTTAGGTGGGGCCACGTGATTTGCTTAGTCACTGAAATGAGAGTGACATATGTCACTTCCAGATGGAAACTAGGGTGCCACTTACTATGTACTCTTTTCTCTGCCTCCACATTGTGGAGGATGACACCTCCTCCATCCCAGATCCCCAAGTGAGGACAATGTAGAGAAGTACACAACTGACACACAGAGGTTAGGCTGTAGCTTTGTGTATTAAGGCCCAGTATATGGTGGTGGGATATATGTTACTGCAGCTAATTCTGGTATTGACTGATTATTGAGAACAGTTTGGCAACTACCCAGCACCTTGCAGAACAATCACCTACAGGTATGTGGTGTACCCTTCTACCACCAAGTGTGTTGATGAGCAGTGTGACCTTAAACTCGCAGACAGGCCTGGATCACAGACAGGGTCACTGACCATTAGCTAGTCAGCACTTTGGCTAGAAGGATACAGACAACAGGGTTACAGAGCAGGAAAGCATGCTGAGACTGCACTGATGAGGTGCCAGTTGCAGGTGGCATAGAGAAGTAGAAGGAACTGGCTAGCGAGCTCTGCCTAGATTTGACCAAAAAATGACGAGACACTTGGGCTGCACATAGCATAGGCATTTAGTAGGAATGGGCAAGCGTGTCACTGAGGTCATGCCCTTCTCCTTATTGATTGATGAAACTGCACAAAGGATAACAGTGATCAAGACCGTAGGGATGCAGGCTTGATTTGGTAGCACTGCATGAAAAGATCAAGTTCTTCCTGTCCACACCTCTACAGCAGGAAACAGCCAAAGGCCAGACCAAAAAGCCAAGGAGCCTCGGAAGGTCTCTTCACTCTCCTTGATGAATATCCCTGCGGTCTTGCAGGTCATTCAGGAACTCAGGACTAAATGGCCAGATGCCTGGCCTCGCTGTCTCTATTCCTCTGCTTTTGTTTTTCTATAAAGAAGTTGATGCTGGCAGCTTCCCACCCCACTTGGATCCAGTTGGGAACTGACCTATGGCTGCTCCTCTGTTGGCATCACAAGGGCCCTCAAAAGACAGGTGGCCCCAGCATCAGTCACCGCTCAACATCTCCACTGAAATGTCCCCAATCTTCTCTTCCCTGCAGGGGCAGAGTGTGGCTCACAGCAATGCCTCATAGGAACTTCACAGTCTCACAGCAGCAAAACGGATCTATCTTGTGCTCTTTCCCGACTCTTGGTCCTGCTGTACTGGAGAAAGATCAACCCTGAATCTCCTAGGTGGTCTTGCAGGGGCAAATACCTCCCTTATTTCTCTTCCCCCAGTCATTAAAGTCTGTGATGATGGGCCTCTGCAGAGAAGTAGCTTTTAATTAGACCCTTAACCTTAACCTCTCAGAGTACAACTACTCTCCTGCTGATGCAGCCCCAAGGCCAAGCTGCACAGGACAGAATCAGTACTCTGGCCCCTCAAGGAGCGCAGACGGGACACGGGCAGAACTCCAGGCTGGAGTCAGGATGTCTGACAGTGACACTTGGTGTCTTTCCCACATGGAGGGTCCCTAGCAAGTCACAGAACTCCTGGGTCTGAATTCATACATGGGAAATGGGGGACAATGACTCCTGAGTCCCTGGGTTGTGATATTGCATATGACAGGGCCTTCAGATGCAGTAGGCAGTGTCTGGCACTTGTGAAGTGTGCAGTAAACTGGCTGTCCTCTTTTTTGAAGCAGAAGAAGGTGTGGTAAGGGAGGAAGACCAGCCCCGAGTGAGGAGGGCCTTCATGAACACAAGCAGGGCTTACACCCTATCCCAGGAATAGTCAACCAGAGAAAAGGTTGAAGAGTTTTCAAAGGGAGGACAATGACCTCCCTGGGAGTATAGTGCAGTGGCACAGCACCTGCCTGGCAAATGCAAGGTCCTGAGTTCGATTACTAGTACAAAAAAAAGAAAAAAAAAAAAAAAACAAGTGTGGAGAAGGTTGGCAAATGGTGGTCATTTCCAGGGACAGCTGTGTTTGGAGAAAGGGCAAGAGAAAACAATGCCAATCACACAAGAAAATCTAGGTCCCCTAGTCCTTCTGCCAATCCTACCCTGAAGCCCTCCACTCTGAAAATCAGACCAGTGGCCTCAGGCTGAATATGTATGCATAGCCGCACAGCTAAGACACAGACTGCATGAACCCCGCTGAGGTTCCCACCTGCTGCCCAGCTGAGGGTCTACACTGAGCAACAGCCAAAGCAGCCACTCCCACCAGCCCGCAGCTGGGGAATGGGTTTGCTCCCAAAGCCTCTGCCAGCAACGTTCCGTATAATCCCGGGGGCAGCTTCACGGTTAGAGGAACATTACAGAGAGCACACAGAGGCACCCAAGGGCCGTGAGGATCTCCTGCAGCACATCCTTGCCCAACGCATGTACCACCTGGTGGCTACTCAGCCTTCCCTGCTGGTGCCTCATTAACAGCAATCTGGACTTTTCCAGATCTGTGACAGCACGCAGGCCTGGGAAGCAACGAAACCTTCTAGGAAATGCAGCCTTCTGTCAGAGGAAGCCACCCAAAGAAAGAGGTAACAGCTGCCAAGGTTTACCCATCTTTATTCTTTTTTTTTATGAAACAAGCTACAAATAGGATCCCTCTCTCCCTCCCTCCATCCTCCCTCCTTCCCAAAGGAAAAACCACACAACACAGCCCATGCACATATGCGAGGGAGAAGATGCCTGGGGAAGATGCCAAAATCTTCAAGGAAGAGACTTCTCTGCATATACATGTTTCCTCAGGGCCAAAAAATGGGGCCGGGGTCTCCTGCAAGGTCCATCCAGCTGCAGTGTGCTGCATTTTCTGGTGGAGGATAATGGGAGGGGGCTTCCTTTCCTCCTCAGCACATCATGATGGGTCCACCAGTCATCCCCAAGACAACCTCGATGACTCCCTCCAGGACAGCAGGAGCCTTCTCTAGCCTGAGACTCTAGCAGGTCAAGTCCTGAGAAGGCCATGTCCCTCCACCTTGGGCAGTACTTACGGGGCAACTACCACCCAGACCCCAAATGGAATCCCACTTGCCAATGTACATGCATGTATGGGGATTCCGGGGTGGAATACAAGTTGAGGCTAGATTGCTAAGAGTAGCTGGCAAGGGCACCAGTCCTAGGCTGCCTGACCTTCTGCACTACCACCATGGCTACCTTGATGGCACTTCATGCCCTCTCAGGGTCATTTAGATGATGAGGCCAGAGTGCCCACAACCAGCATGTCACCTGGGCAGAGGAAGTTGCACATCTTTCCCAGAAGCTGGGCTGCCCACACTGGAATCTCAGTAACTCCCTGTGGAAACCTCGGCCTGGGTTTCCCCAGAGCTGGGCCATCATTCCTGTTCCTTCTGGGAGGGGCAGAAGTAGAAAATGCAAGCTCAGTTTTACTTCTAGAATGGAGTTCAGGCCTCAAAGTCCATAAGAAAATTTGCAGGAAGGGGGAAAATCTGGTATTTGGCTTTAAAGCAACAAAGCAATTGTTAAGTTACCAATAAGGTGACTGACTCGGCTCCACCCTCAGGCCTGTTCTGGTAGCCACTGAAGACAGAACTGGCAGATGGAGAAGAAAAAGTGAAATCATGGTCTTACCCCAGTTCCGGGAGAGTGACAGTTGGGAAGCCTCACTGCTGGGCTTGCGGGAAGATGAGCACTTTCCTCCTTCAGTGAGGCTTCCTGTCTTCCCTGCGCTGTTTAGATATCAAACATCCACTAGCTAGAGGGTCCTACTGTGTGTCTTTTTTTTCCTCTGCTTCCCTTCCCATACCCTGTAAAGAGGAGGTGCCAAACATGGAAATGGTGCAAACATGGAAATGTTTAAACCCATCATATGGAACACCTTTGAGGATAATTGTTCAGTTAGTCACTAAGATTTTGGAGTACCCACTGGCCCTGGGCTCCCTAGGGGTCTTGATAGGAGGAAACCCCTGGACCACTTGCAAACTGAGGCCTGTGATCTGGACTCCACTGCTCTCCAGGGGCAATGTCCACCTCTCACCAACCCAACCTTCTTTGAAGGCCAAGGCTGCAAACCACTTGCTACTTATGACAGGCAGTGGCCAGGGCAGTGCACTCCTCCACCAGAAGAGAACCGAGAGAGTCTGCAATGCAGTCACTGGGTCCCCATCATTACACACAGTCTCCAAGTGCAGTCTAGGAGACTGAGAATAGAATCCTAGGTTCTAGCATGCTATGAGGCCAGAGTGCCCACAACCCGCAGCAGGGAGAGGGAGGAGAGAGAACAAACAGCAATGCCAACGCCTGTACAAAAGAACTATACAATTTACATATATATTTATATACAGTATATAAATCTCTTTCTTCTCAATCCCACCAATACCCCTCCCCCCCAATAACCTAAAAGTTGTCAGTAGCAGATCCAAAACCTTACAATATGAGAGAGCAAACAGTCTTTCTTCCTTTTCCTTTTCCTTTTCCTTTTCCTTTTCCCACTGTGCTGTTAGATGTTGGTGTTTACAAATGAAACCAGAAACAAAACACACAAAGAAGAGTTATT
The DNA here is from genome assembly GCA_004027295.1 of Dolichotis patagonum. Taxonomy (NCBI): domain Eukaryota; kingdom Metazoa; phylum Chordata; class Mammalia; order Rodentia; family Caviidae; genus Dolichotis; species Dolichotis patagonum. Next base: position 36,018 of record PVJX010005238.1, on the reverse strand, counting down.
AAAAGTGCAAACACGGTGGGCACCACTTATGTTACATGGGATGTGGCTGGGCCATGGGCAGCATGGAAGGCTCGGTGTCTGATGGTCCACTCTGTCTCCTTGGACTTTCTACTGCCCTTTTGAGTTTTCGCTCCTTAGACGAGACGGCCTACTGAAAGGAGTACAAAAAGTGTAAGTAAGAAGAGTTGGGTAGACAAGAAATGTAGCTACATAAATCAGTTCCCTTCAAAGACCAGTCCTTTTCATCTTGCTGTTAGATATGGGCTGGGTGGACACAATTTGCCTAGGCTTGCAGATAAGCACACTAGACCAGCCCATCCTTTGCCATGGTGAGCAGACCAGTGACCCCAGGAATCAGTTGGACCCTCGGAAGACCTAGCACAGGGTGAGGTGCAGCGTAAGTCACTTTATCCTCTTAGCACAAACTCCATCTTTTTCTCGGGTCCTTAGTAAAACATATTGACAGCGGCTGCTTAAGTAACATGGATAGTTGCTTCACCCATGATTCACTGCCAAGACTTCATCAGAGGTTTCACAGAGGAAAGAGGGGAGCCCAGAAAGAAGGCAACTTACTAAACGGGTTTGTGCCTGCTCGTTTTCCCTGGGGTAAGCTGCCAAGGCTACCACCTGCAACAAATAGGAACACATGACACTCGAATGGTCTTGACCCAGGGATTCAGCTAAAGCATCTCTTATACCTGGGTCCCTACCTTGCCTAGCCCCCAGAATGAAGGCAAGGACTTGGGAAGAAGCCAGAAATTTGGTGGCCATGCTTCCTGCTCTGTGGGTGTCTGTGATCTCCTTATGCTTGCAGGAACACTTTGCTGACTGACCTCTTAAACAAAATCCCTTCTCCAAGCAGCCAGAATCCTACTGGGATGCCTCTTTCAAATCCCCCAAGAAGGGCTTTGGTACTGATGAGCTTTGCATAACTTCTCGGTGTTGGTTCTCCAAATGATGGAATGTCAGAGGTAGGAGCAATCTTAGCCCCTCACATGACAACTCTGGAGGCACAAGGCTCGTTTCTCCCCACACGGGGTCGGGCATTTCTGGAGGCCAGCCATGCCGGCTCCTGTGGGGTCATGGTCTCCTAAAGTGAGGCTGAACTGGGGAGCACTGGAAGTAAACTGGGCCAGCTCTGTGTTGTGCTAGGCACACCCCTGAGCCCCTCTGGATGGGTCCAGAGGATGTGGATCAGGGCCACAGCTGCACAGCTTCCCTTCAGCCTCTCTCACAGGATTATGCTGAGGACCAAGTGGATTCATGGAGGAGAAGGGGGTAGGAGAAGACACAGCACTGTGGAATCCCAGCCCACCCACAGGTCATGTGACTTCACAGCTCAACATCCCCACACTCCTTAGGGCCAGAGAAAGAGAGAACATGGGGTGGACACAGGGTAGATGTCGGTATAACCAATTTTGCAGATTAGGACACAAACTCAGAAAGACAGGGACAATCCCGATGCAGGTGGTCAGAGCCACTGAAAGTCAAGAAACAAATGGGTAGCCAAGATCAGGAAAGAGGGATCTTCAGGGCAACCCCATGGGATAGTGATAAATGACCCCCATTTTACGATGGTAAAATCGAGACTATACATGCTTTCAGTGGCCGATGCAGGATGGCATAGCTTCACGTGAGGAAGCAAATTTAGACTTGATTCTCTTGCCTCCAGCACCACACTCTGGACCATCAAGAGAGGGCAATGGGAGAAAAAGGCTGAGGCCAGGGCAGGCAGCATCTCAACGGAAAGGAGAAGCTGGCATTTCTGAAACACAGAGGCACAGGTCCCCCAGCCCACTTGCCTCCCAGGATGGTGACAATAATCCCAAGGAAGGCACATTATAAACTGGAAAATTCCAGTTAAGACAGAGTCTCCAGCTCTTGAGATGTCTGGCTTTTCATGCTGGGCAGAAATTCAGCTCCCTATTGAGAGGTCCCGCTGGTAAAATAGTTGTGTTCCTATGGCATTTCCAAAATGTTAGTTCATCTGGTGCAAAGCTATCCTCATTCCCAAGCTCCTCATCTTCCTCCATCACTCCCTTGGCCCCCACCTAGCATGCAAGCCCCTCTGGGTCCACCAGAGGGCACCATGTGACACCAGATGACCCATGCGTGGGCTCCTTTCCCTGGAGTAGATACACACCATGGACCAAGTAACTTTTCTGCGGTGCCCCTAAAGCAGAGGGTTGAGGAAGGCTGCCCCTGGGTGGGTTATTTTACTATAATAATTTCTTTTGAGCGCTCACTAGCACCAGGTACTGGGCTGTGCTCTTCACATGCACGATCTTGTTAAACCCTCACACCAGATCTATTACTAGATACTATTATCTCCATTTTTTAGGTGAAGAAACTGAGGCTCAGAGAATTCAGGTAACTTGTCAAAGATTACAGAGCTTACAGATTACAAAGATTATAGTAAGTGGCAAAGCTGGCATAAGAACCAGGTCCCTCTGACTTTGAGGCCTCCCCTCTTACCTGTAGCCCTGCCTCTTTCCAATACCGAGCTGCTGCTTGCTATGAGCACAGATCCCAAGTGTGTCTGGCCATGATGTTTCTACATGGAGCAACCCCTCATTCATTTATTCACTTGCTCTTTCATTCATTTGACAAGGGTTTCAGGAACTGCTACTCAGTGCCACATGCTAGACATTAAGATGGCATCCAGGGCTTCAAGGGAGTATTAGGAAGTAAACTGCAATATGTGTGATAAGTGTTGTTCAGAAAAAGCAACAATCTAATAAAAAGTAGCCTTATTGAGCTCTGACTGAGTTCTTTCTTTGTCTCATTGGTGAATATGAGACAATGATAAATGGTGTCACTCAAACGATATCACTATGATAAATGCTCTCACACACTGTTTCATTTCATCAGCATGACAGCCCTACGAGGAAGACATTATCATCATTCCCATTTTGCAGAGGAAAAAGCTAACACAGAATGGCTGAGCAATGCACATACAGTGAAAGGGTCAGTCTGTGGCGGAGGTGGGGTTAGAACCGTGATGCCGCACTGTCTGCTGGAGACTCAGTGCTCTGTGGGAACCAGTGAGGCATCCTCATTAGACAGACCACTCAGCCGGGCTGGCAGTCCAGCTAGCCTGAGAACCGCAGCGGAACTCAGCGATGGAGGAGCAGTTACTGAAACTGGGCTCCTGTGGTAACCCTCCCTCCTACCCCTCCCATGGGTGGGTTTACACTGACAACCGAGGGACAGGGTAAGCACTTCTGTCTTCGAACACTAAGCCCATTAAGTCCACCTAAGTAATCTCAGCTCTTCCAAGACTTTCTCTTCCAATAAGTCAGCGTCAGCTGAATTGGTATCTTCAGCCCAGACCTCCACTCCTACAGCCCCACTCAGCCTGCAGGGTATCTAACCTGACCTGTCAAACCACACTCGTTTCCGCTCCTATCCCCCATGCCTGCTGCTCTTTCTTCCATGTTACCTATCCCACCTCCACCATTGTTCCTGTATCTTATTCAATCACCAACCCATCTATTTCTCATCCCCTTTGCTTTCAAGACTTGTCCCTCTATCACTTCCTGCTTGGATTATACCACATCTCCTCTTGGGTGACTCTGCCTCATGCATTTCCAGGCCATTTTCCACATTACGACCAGAATAATTTTCTAAAGCAAAACTGATCCTATCATTTCTCCAAATGAACCCTCCTGACAGCTTTACCTTGCCCTCATAAAGCCTTCCAGCTGGATTAAAATGTTCTCCAACCTCACCCTGCCTCTTGTCACAACTCCCTACTGCAGGTATGGTCTAGAGACCAAGTTCCAGCCAATGAAAAGTGAGAATTACTGTGTGCCACTTCCAGGACTGTCCCATGAAACTACCCCACCTGTGCCACTCCGTGTTAACTTCACCTCATTGGCCCAGGATAGAGATGACCCCCAGGCGACTTTGGAGTCACCTGATAAAGATGGCAAGTTCACTCTCAGCTTAGATCCCACATTGACTACATGGAGCGAGCTTGTTCCTTCTCCTCTCCCCTCTGCCTCCTTCCACCACATCCTGAAGCCATAGTTCATGATTCCACAGGCAAAATAAACATTTTCCACTGTGTTGAGTCCCAAGTATAGGACTTTCTATTTGTCACTGCTGCCCTACCTCAGTGAGTATTCACTGAGAGTATTCACTCTCACAGCACTTACCACAGTGTTTATGTGGCTTACTTAATGTCTGTCTCCTTGGTGGACTGTGTAAGGACAGGGGCCTTCTCAGTCACATTCACCACTGTAGCAGGCATCTAGCATAAAGCTTAGCACACCCCTGGGACTAGCTGTTGAGTAGCAAGCACGTGGGTCCCATTTCCTGGGACAACCACTGGTCCCTGCGCCTCTGTGGAGCAGGTGCCAGGGGACAACACTCACCTTCTTTGCTGACACCCAGGCAGCCCTTCAGCTCAGGCAGTGAGATGACCTTGTCCTTGTTCAGGTCACAATAGTCAGTGAAACGTCGGGCACATTTCTTGGGCTTGGCTTTCTTTTTCACATAGCGCTTGAAGGGCTTCATCTCCCGCTTGTTGATGTCGCTGCTGCTGTTGCTGTCCAGCTGGCTGAAGTACCAGTGTACCACACGCTCCTCGAGAGTGTGGCTGGGATCTGGCTCTGAGAACCTGGACCATGGCAGACACCCCACCCCAGAAAACACCGCTCAGGATCATGTAGGAAACATTAGCCCCAACGTAACTTGCTTGTAATCGGCTGATGCCAAGGCACTTGCTGTGGCTTGAATGTGCTTTGCCCCTACCAACACTCAGCCTGAAACTGGTTGCCAATGCAGTTATACTGGGAGGCAGAGGTAGGATCTCTTAGAGGGATTAACATCTTTCACAAGAAAGTAAATGAGTTCTTATAGCAATGGATTAGTTCTTCAGAGTGGGTTCTTATAAAACTTATGCCCCCAGCCCATCTCCTCCTCTCTGTATGTGCCTGCTTCCCTCACACTTTTCATTGTGTGTTGAAGTTGAGGCCCTTACCAAAAGCCCAGAAGAAAATAGCATCATGCTCTCAAACTTCCATAAACATGAGCCAAAATAAATATCTTCTCTTTATAAATAACCCCATCTCAAGTATTTTGTTATAGCAACAGAAAACATACTGAGACAGTACTCATGCTGGGCTGCCATGTAACCTCCTCCAAACCAAAGACCTCCCAGAGCTGACCAGTCTTGATTCTCAAGACTCAAAAGGTTTTGTTCCTTAAGAGTTCCCAAGTAGGCAATCTTTATCACATGACCCTGCCTCACCCTATACGACAGGACATTTTTTGTACAAGGTGAGTGCTCGAGACACATTGGCTGAATTTAATCCACAGCTGGAATCCCAATTGTCCTTCTTTTGACCTAGAGCTCACTTTCAGACAAGATGCTCTTCTCACATAAATTTGTTCACAGATAGACTCAACTACAGGAACCTGCGTTCTCAGTATCCAACCCATACCCGGCTAAGCCGGGTCCTGAGAAGGTCCCCAAAGAGAGAAGTGTAACCCTCACGTTAAGCTGCCTGCTATTGCAGTGTGGCAGAGCCCAAACTGTGAACAAGGGCATGACAGTTCAATGGGAAGTGGGATGTTCCCACATTCACCACTTCTGGGCACAAAGTACAGCAAAAGTTGAGAGAAGAAGGCAATTGGTATAGATACAGAGATTCTAAAACAGGCGAATGTAAGGCCTGCTGGAGAGAGTCTCTCCAACCTGAGATTTCAGTCAGGAGACCCAAGGTGGCCCCAGAGATCACATGTTAACCAGCATCAACACAGGTCTAGAGTGACCAGGAACATACCGTGGTGTCCAGATGCATAATGGTGATCACATCTAGCGCAGCCCATGTATCTCTGATGCTTATGAAGTTGTAAGGCCAAGGTCTCTCTGTGTAACTGCATGAATAACCTATCTAGCTATCCATGCCTCCATCTTATCTCAAAAGAAGTCCAGGTGGTAACTAACAGTTACAATTTTTAAATAGATGGGTCTATAACAGAAGATGTGGCTGGCTTCTCTGACCAGCAGAACAGAGACACATGAGTCCCCTGGCTGCTGGTCCCAGGGCTTGACACTGAGTGAATGTAGGCAAGGCTCAATACCTGGAAAGGGGAAGGAGATTGAGGCTGTAAGTCCCCTACACTCACATGTAATGTGGGCACTGGAACAGAGAATGTGCTGGAGGAGCTGTTATGCAGGGATCCTAGGCCAAGGGATCAAGCGCAGTATTGCATATTTAGAAGCTGTACCTGCTAAGAAAAATGTTTGAGGCACTTGTCGATACCATCCTGTCTTTTCTGGGGTTTGCTGAGATCTCCAGAAGAGAAGAAAGCATTTCTAATCTTTCCTCTATGAACAAGCCAGTAAATTCCCTCTGCACTTCACACCTCCCAAGTGACCTCTATGTTCAAAGAAAAAGAAGTTTCATTGAAGAATAAATAAATAAATAGCCTGTCAGTCCTGCTAAATGCCCATTCCTAATTAGGTGGGTTTCAGTCTTGGGCAGATCCCCCTGGTCATCCTGGACTGACTGCAAGAGGGCACAATTAGCAGATGGCCAGAGGGATTCCCCATGACAGGTTTAACTCAGGGAATACCTGGGGGGAAGGCTGAGGGAGTCCACAGAGCTGCCCTGGTGTCAGGCTCTTGGGGAATCTGTCATGGAAACCAGGTGCAGAATGTCTTTGAAATGCGTGAAGCTATTCTCTGAGGCACTCAGACTCTGTTGCTGTGTGTATTTTGGTGTTTTTCTTCTTCCTCTATTTACCTGCAACATTCACTCCCTAACTACACTTTCACAGTGCTCTAAGTAGGCGGGCTGAGGACTCTCCCAGGGGGTGCTCAGCCTGTAGGAAAGGACACTCCCTACTTATGTCCCTGACACCAGAGAGGACTCAGCCTCGAAGGAGACTTAAGGAGCCTGAGGGGGTTCCGGCAGAGGCTCCTGCAGTTAGGGAAGCAGTAGGGGACCTTCCCCCTGAGCCCCTCCTACCAGGGAACTACGGGAGCCCCAAGGCACAGGCAGCTCTTCCTTTAACCTTTAGGCTGGGCATAGCGTAATGTCTACCTAGAGGCTGGAATAATAAAGCCTCAGTCACTGAGACGGGAAGGGATGAGGTCATCTGACCCAGAGGCCCTGCCAGGGAAGGCTTGCTCCCTCCAACACGTGTTCCCTGGGCTCTGCCAGTCAGTTTTCAGCAACTGCATTGATAGAGCTCCCCCCATACCCACCTTCCTTGGGGCTATTTTGTAGCAAGAAGCAGTTCTTCTTCCCAACTAGCAGCCCCTAGGCGTTTCCTTCCATGCCAAAGTATGACCATCACCTGGCCCCTGCTCCTTTTCCCTCCCTGGACTCTTACTGGCCCTTTAGGCCTGCCTCCCTTCTCAGAACCACCGCCTTGCTCTTGTCTTGCTTGGCAGGACCCCACTGTGCAGCCTTGAAGTCCACTGCTGGTCTGCACATTTAGCCCCGCTGGGCCACTAACCAGACTGTGGATTGCAAGTGCCAGCATACTTCCTCAGGAGAGGCGCTCTAGGCCCCTGTAAACCATACCCATAGCCTGTAAGAATCCTGCCTCCTTAACCCTTTTTTCCCAGCTAATGTAGGCCCGGATTCCAAACCCCTTTGGACCCTAGTAACAGAGCCCAGCTGTCTACCTGTAATTTTGGTAGTGCTAGGGTCACACCTAAGTACTAGGTCAAACCCCAAATGCCTTTCTTCTAAGAACTTTTTACCTTTAGGTACTTGGGTGATTATGGCCTATCTGAGAACCTAAACATAGCCCTATCTCTAGAAAGACACACAGAGGTCTGCAGATTTTAGGGGATTAACGGACTTCCCACTGCTCATCCATAGCTCTCCATTGGCTCAAGTAAAAAATTCTCCATCAAGAGGGATGTAAATCCCAGCCACAATTCCAGAATATTTAAGCATGATGCTTCTGGAAGACGAGGGAGTATGACAAAAGACAGTTGCTGGGAAAGATTTGGGATTGTTTCCATATTTTTAATAAAACAAAATTTATTTTTTCAAAAACCATTGAAGATATCTGATTTAAAACTCTATAAATCAAGTTTCTAGCTTGGCAACAGCCTTTAAGTCACAAACAAGGTTGACAGCCTTAGTTTGTACAAGCTTCTACTAAGACCGAGATCTATCAGGAGTCCCAGAATAGCCAAGCTAGAAGAAAGCACAGTTATACAGAGATACGTCAACATCTCATGAAGGCCATGGCTCTCAGACTCTTGATAATCTACCTGACAAACCTCTCTTCTCTACAGGAAACGTGGAAATCTGGCCCGTTCCTCACATTTGGGCTAAGTATAAAGTTTCTTTCTCCCATCAAACAGGTAGCTCAATGGTCACTAACTCTTCTCATTATTTTCTGACAGCTAGCAAGCCACAGCACCCCAAGGTAGTTGAGAGCACATAATCCTCAGTAGGCGAGGCCTACAGCCCCTCCCAGCTGGAAGAAGCTATAGAAGACTGAGACCTCCACTCCCTCAGCATCCCATGAAGAATTAGGAGATTTACATCTCTCAGGGCCCTTTGTTAATTAGCAGAATCCGGAATTTTTCTTTAGGGAGTGCTGGATATGGGAGGAGGCAAGAAGGTCTCTCCCAGAGTGAGGAGTCTCTTAAGCCATCTTTGCTAGAGTTCTTTCCATCACAGACTCCTGACCACTTACACTTTGACCTCAACACTATGCTCCACCAATTCCTTTAGCTCTTTCCACCTGTCAGACATACCCTTCTAAAACACCTGCAGTTCCCCTTTTCACTGTAGGCAATGCTGGCAGCAGACTCCCAACCTCACTCTCACACATGCACATGGGGATCAGAACTATTCATCAGGCTAGGGCTGGGACCCCAAATTAGAGGGTACAAAGGCTCGTTAAGACCACTGTAACTGCATTTTCTGGTCTATACTATGTCCCTTCCACAGGTGAAGTTCTAATGAGGTTCATCGGGTAAGTAAAACGCACCAGTTTCCTCAGCCACAGTGTAGAACAATTTACCCAAATGATACCGAGTCCCAAATTTTGGAAGACCGTTGTTCAGTGCAATGCTGCTTCTGGACTGTTTCAGTGACTCTCCTCCAGGAATGGGGAACCCACTAGAGCCAGGTCCCTCCCTGAACAGCCCTGCTGATCCTTCTCCTAACTCAGGGGTGGGGGGCACCCTTAACCTGTGGCACTTTCAGTTTTGTTTCCGCAGCCTCAGCCCTGCCAGCCTTGGCTGCAATGCACAGCTGGAAAGCCAGCCCTGTTTACCACAACTTGCTTTGGCCAAGATCTTGGGGCCTGTTCTGCCATCCTAAGCAGTTTTAGAGAAGGTAAGGCCGGACAGCCTGGAGCTGTGAGCCAAGCCAAGCAGACCAACTGAGCCCCATCTGGAGTTGGGTCCAGGCCCCACCAGCTGTGCGGGTGGAGCTGGGAAATGCCAAGTCAGCCACATTCCAGCTTCTTCCTTGCAATGCCATCAATGCAAGGGCACTGTGCAGGAGGACGGAGCCACAGCACTGGCAGCCTCTCAGAGACAAGCATGTGACAGCCCCTCCCACTGCCCTCGAGGTTGGCTTTGCCTGGGACAGGGTGGGGCTAGTTGGCTCTGTCTGCTCCAGGGGACTCCAGAAATCTTCCTTCTGGACTGATTCGCTCCGTGGCTGCCATGAGGGAGCTAGCGGGGAGACCAAGGGGATAACTTAACCATCCAGCAAGCTTCACTGAGGATGGCTGTCACCCAGTGATGTCTGCAGGTACCCTTCCTACCCACCAACCACAGACGTTTCCACAGATACCCCATTCTCCTTCATCTGTTTTTAGATTTGGGCAACACTGCTTTTCACCACTGGATCAGGCCAGGAGGCCAGAAAAGGGAGCCAACACCTCCCTGTCTCCCATACCCCCCACCCATGGGGTCTTGAAACACTATCAATTTCATTGTAAATGCCTCAGTAAGGCATTCCCCCAGCCACCTCACCACCCTCAAATAGACTACAACCTTCCTGCCTCTCTTCTTTGCTGCCTCCAGGTCCACTCACCCGGCACTATCAGGATGATTGCTCCAAGTGCCTGTCTACTCCTGTGGTCCCTACTGCCCCCTAACAGGACTCACGAGACCTGGAACCCCCCAGCCTCTGCCCAGCTCTGCCCAGCGCTGCAACCTCATCTCCTGCCTGTGCACAGCCTGCCTCCTAAACTGAACCGTGCTGCCTCTCCTGATTCCTTCCACAGGCCTCTTAGCCATAAAACCTTTCCCTACCCATATGACTCTGTCTGCTGAGATGTCCTTACCCCTGGTCCATTTGTGCGGGTCCCTGTTCCCACTTGGAAGCAAAGCAGTGGTTCTGATGTCACCTTCTATGTCAAGATGGCCCTCATAACTTCCTCCTCGAAGTCCCAGCAACCCTTTCCCAGTTCTCCAGTCACAAACACTTTCCAGGCCAGGGACTGTGGTACCCTTGTCCTCAGATGTCCCTAGAACTCAGCGTACAGTTTATACCAGGGAGAGGCTGAAACATGAGAGTTGATGCCATGCCAAAATCATCCACCCCTGAGAGGTAATAGATGTGGAAGAACACACGTGCTTCACTGTCCTAACACTGGCCCTGTCCCTTCTTCCCACTGTCTCCAGGTGGGACTCCTTCCCTCTGGCCTCAGCTGATATCCAGCTTTAACTGCCAGACCGTGGGAAGGTGCAGAGGGATTGGATGTAGTTTCCTTCACCTCGTGCCTCAACCCAGCTCTACCTGAATTCTAAGGCTGAGGTCAAAAAATAAAAAGCCTAGATTCCCTTATTCTCTTCATCGTCTTGTTCCAGATGTCCTACAGGGTCTTGAGCATCCCATCTCTGCTCCTCTGTTGTAGAAGAGGACATGTCTACACAGCACCCGGAACCCCTTGGGTCCCGGCAGGGTGCAGTAGAGCCCTGGTTACAAAGAGGAACCAGAGTGAACCTGACTGCATTCACCCTTACACTTAGTCTTCAGGAGTCAGTGAACCCTTAGGGGCCCATCCCTGTACTTCCCACCCTAGCATAGGAAATGCTGCCTCTCTGGTAAAACTGAAGTTCTCATTGGGTGAGGTGAGATAGACCCCACATATAAGAGCCAGCAAAATACCAGAGGAGAGAAGAGCTGGGACATAGGTTAAAAGGAGGTCCTGTGGCAGACGCTGTCTGGGCAGATCCTTCAGGCTGTGCACTCTCTGAGAAGGTGACATTTAAGTGAATAAGCAAGAGCCAAGTCTAGGCTGAAGGAGTGACAGCTTGGAGGCCCCAGGGCAGCAGGCGAGACCTTGACTTGCCAAAAGAAGCAAAGAGGACTGGGGTCTGCAACACAATGGTGGGTGAAAGAAATATGTCAGGAGTGTTACTAAGAGTGTCCCTATGGCCACTTCGGGTGAGAGTTGGGCTTCCACTAAGTCTAACGGGAAGATCCCAGAAGAACTAAACCCAGGAAAGCCAGCAACCTTGGTAAGCTGTCTCCTTAAGTCCGGTTTTCTTTCTCCATCTTATACTTCTCATCCCCTTCCTTTATTTTTCAACTGTTTATTGGTCCACCTGTGTGTCTGTTGATAAAAGTCAGTGAACAACTACCAGAAGCAGTTCAAACATTTCATTCCTATCAAAACCTAAAGCTAACATGAGCTTTAAATGAAAAACATGTTGTGAAAAGTTTTTTTTTTAAAGAAAATTTCTCCCAAATATAAATTACAGTAAAAAGCAGTGGTTAAAATAATTTTAAAGAGGGAAAAAAAAAAAAACCTCTTCCTGAGGACACACTGGTATTGAACAACATTATAAATGTAGTTTTTACTGCCTGTAGAAATCCCTGGACCTGTGATTGGAGGGAAAGGCACCAATCTGTGCCCTTGCCCTGTAACCAAGACCATGCCGTGACCCAGGGATGTGGCTCCAGCGGGGGAACAGCAGGGTGGAGCGTGAAGTGGCCTCTCTCCAGGACAGAAGCTCAGAGCCCAGGGCCTCTGAGGAGTAACAGGTGGGATTTCCCCAGACCTAGGATTTTTAAGCCCATATACCCACCTTCCCCCCTCCTCCAAATCAATATGGATAACTCCATTTAATACTTTCAGACCATGGTTGAGCAGGTAACTAAAACCACAGAAAGAGAAACCACCAATAAGGGGGACTACTGTGCCCCAGGCCTGTCTTTGCATGAAATAGCAGGCATTTTTCCGTATCCTAAACATAAATAACCTAAAGGCATGTAATACCGAATGCTCCTTTTCAAAACACAACCCTCCCCCCTCTTCTTGGCAATTCGGGTGCATCTTGTCTACAAGGACTGATCAAAAAATACGGTGAGTGCTTCAGTTTTAAAAACTTATTACAGTAAAATACAGGATACAATTAACACGCCTTGGAATATTCCTCTTCATTTCAAGTGCAACTAGCCCACCATTCTGGTCACTTTCTGAAGCAGTGCTGGAAGCCTTCTTTTTGCAAATGCCTTCACAAGTTGTGATCAAAAATATGGTGCAACTGAGAGTCATCCAACAGAAAGGCAGGCTCATAAAAATTTATGGCGTGTCCTCATCCACCTTACTCATCAGATCTGGCGCTGTGCGACTTTTGGCTCTTCTCCAAAGTCAAAATGACCATGAACGATAAACATTTTGAACTGATTCAGGCCACTGAGGCAGCCAAGACAGTGTGACTAAAGATGTTCACACAAGAGGAGTTCTTGCACTGCTGCAGAAAGTGGCAAAGCCAATGGGAGACGCGAAGTATTTTCAGGGAGATGCGTGGAAATGTGTCTTTAATTATAACGAATTTTTTAAAATCCAACACTCACCATATTTTTAGATCACACGTCATAGCTTAGAAACTGGCCCCAAGGCTCACCAGCAGCCTCTGAGCAGTTCCCACCTGTGACCTGTGAAACTCTGTCTCCTTCTTCCTCAGATTCTGTGCTCTGCTCACCCTGGGCAAGGCCTGTCTGGAATCCCCAAGGTGAGAGGAAACACCCTGGCAGACTGACTGTAAGTACGACCACCATTACACTCATTTTTTAAAAAACCTTTTGTTTTTCCCTTCCTTTTTCTTTTTAAAAATTTTATTGTATTATGGTACAGATTTTATTATGGTACAAGTATTTATCATGACGTCTTAACTAGAAGGACCATGTAGTATGGCAGATCCCTATACTTTTCATCCTGCTTAACTGAAACGTGATAAAAATTTTCCACCGCTTTCCTCTCCCCAGGCAACTTGGCAATCACCATTCTATTCTCTCATCTACAGGTCTGAATATTTCACATAGTTTATATAAGTGGAATCCTGGGCTATTTGTATGACTGTCTTATTTTGCTTATGTATCTTCAATATAATAGGATTTCTTTCTTTTTTAGGACTAACAGTCCACTGTATGCATATACCATATTTTCTCTACTCAATCAGTGATGGCATTTAGGCTGTTTCCACATCTTGGCTATATGTTAGAGCACATTGATTTGACATAAAACTAGGTTTCCAAGATGGTAGCCTTTGTCCACTTCAGGATGCAGAACCACTGACCACTACCATATACTTGCAATCCTAGACCATTATCCTAAATATTTACCTCATGGTCCTGCCAATCGTCACTGCCATTCTTTTTTTTAAATTAATGCATGTTTGAAGTATATAATGATTGTATTCCTCATGGGGAGTTGCCACATGTACATAGCACATCTTACTCTTTTTTTTTTTAATCCCCTTTCTCTTCCTCCTCCCCATCTATCTTTTGGCCCCTTTCTCCTTTGCAAAAGATCTACCTTCTATTTCCTATTAATCTATCTTTTGTTTTACTCTATTTATAATCTGGGTTTCTCACATAAGAGAAACTATGTGATATTTAAGCTTGTGTGATTTATTTCATTTAGCATCATGGTATCGAGGTGCATCTATTTTCCTATGAATGACTCAAACTTAACTTTCTTTATATCAAAGTAGTACTCCATTGTATATAAATGCCACATTTTCTTTATCCATTCATCTGTTGATGGGCATATAGGTTGCTTCCAAGATATACCTATTATGATTTGTTCTACTATAAACATGGGAATGCATGTATCACTATAACGTGAACCTTTTAACTCTTGGGGAGACACCTAAAAGGGGAATAGTTGGGTCAAATGGAATTTCTGTTTTTTGAGGAATTTCCATATTCACCAGTTTACACTCCCACCAACAGTGTAGAAGGGCTCATTTTTCTCTGCAATCTCACCACCATTTGCTATTATTCAATTTCTTAATGATATCCATTCTTTTTGGAGTAAGATGGAATCTCAGTGTTGTTTTGATTTGCATTTTTCTAATGGCCAGCAATGTTGAACATTTTTTGGCCTTACCTCTTTTATGGGGCCTGAGGCCTGGGTCTGTCCTCCTAATGTGCCACTCTTTGCCTGCATGACAAGAGCTCTGCTCCTGGGAAGATTCTGCACAACTGCTCTGCACCTTTGGGCTCAGAGGCAGACTGTCCACCCTTGCTATGTCTCTGGTACCTCTTCTGTTGGTGTAAGGAGCCTGAGGACTCCTTCTTTCCCCTCCTCCATTCCTCTCTGGCTTCAGAACTAGACTTGATGTTTTCACAGGCTCTTTGGGATCTAGTTCCTGCTGCCTTGTCATTACTGTTCTCTCCTTTTCTTCCTCCTTCTATTCCTCCTCTTCATCTTTCTCCTCCTCACTACCATCGCCTGGCTGTACTGAACCATAAATGTAGACTTTCTCAAAGTCACAGTATTTCTTCCTCTTTCCTGGAATGGTTTTCTCCCTCCTTTGATTGATTAAATCCTATCTATCCTTCAAAACCCAGCCCAGCTACCATCTCCTTCAAAAAAACTTTCTCTGATTCCTCTGCGCTGAGTTAGACAATCTCTTCTTCCACCTCTGTCCTAGCCCTTAGCCCATGGTTTGTAAGCATCTGTCTATGGCCCAGAATCTCTACTGAGTTACACTCTTTGAAGATAAGGACACTTCTTGTATGCCTGGGCACCTTGTCCTTGGCTAGGACTCAGTGTCCTCAGTGGATGGACAGATGTGTGTTCCAAGCAACTCAATGGGCTCAAACGAGTGAGCTCCAGCGATGCGGGTTACATGGAGTTTGTACATTTCAGCCTCATGTCATGACTGCCTCAAGTACCTTATTAACTCCTAATTGAAGCTGGATTTGGCTATGAGTACCAGTTCCACTACCCAGAGCTCCTTGGAATTCTCAGGTGGTCAAAATGGATAAGACTCCTGCCTTCCCAGAGGAGAAGAGAAGCACAAAGTGACCTATGCTCTCCTGCCTGTCCTCATCAGTTGTTCCATCACCCTTTCTGCCATTCCAACGTCTCCCCTTCTGAGACTAAAAGGTGAAAGTTTCCAGACAGCCCTGTAAACCAGATACTATAGAAGCTACAATAAATGGCTCAGAACCTTGGAGCTTGAGGAGTGGGAAGATTTTTGATAGAAGACAAGACACAGTCATGGCATATGGTTTCAGGAAAGGACAGAGTTCAAGCCTTCCCTGCCCTCCCAACTTCCCGCAGCCCCAGCAGAGTGCAGGGCCCCACATTCCCACTGGGCCTCAGTCCTGCTCACATTCTCACCTCCCACCTCCAGTGGGCGCTGCTGAGTTAATGGCCTGAACCATGTCAGTGGTGAGAGCATCCAGTAGGCTGGTAATAAATTCCATTTTCTTCCCTTCTGGACAGCCTAAAAAATAAAATGAGATTGGAAGGCAGATGCCAAGTAAATGATTAAGTAGAGCTTTTCAACGACCATCTTTTCCTAGACTTAGTGAAGTCTGTCTTGACCAGCCAAAGGGGAATGGATGTATTTATGCGCAGATGATTCTGACAGCCTCTCCCATCCCTCTCTCCTCATGGCCCACAAGGGATCACTGAGCCAAAGAGACAGTAACGCTTTCAATTTTCTTCCATTGCACCAATTTTTGCTGTATACCACAACTCATGGGCTATGTGAAATGCAAAGGAGACAGTAAGGTCCTTATTCTTGTGAAATCTGCATTATACTGGGCTGATGACTCAAGACAGTGACCAGCCAATCATCCTAGAGGGAAGAAAATGCTGCTCCAGGGGTGAGAAGCAGATGCAGTGGGAGCACATGGTGGGGGTGGTTACTGGGATCCTCACTGGTCCAGCGTGACTTAGATCATCGGTGTATCTACCCCAGAACCTCCTCCTTTTTTCACTTCTCCCTCATCTAGATGAGATCATAACTAGCATTTCTCTTATAAAACTCCCACATGCTTTGTTCCTCTTCTTCTCGGTGCACTATTCCAGCAACACCTCAAGCACAAGTAAACCCTCTCCGTACCTCCTCCCTCATCTCATTCTACATTCCCATCCGCTGAGGGGATGGCTACCAGGAGGTGCACTGACCTCATGATTCCAATTCTGTGACAGGTTATTTCTACCAACCTCATGTGGACAGCACTGACTTTCATGGCTCTCTGCTTTCAGTTTTCACGTTGGAGTCCTAACGGTTCATGGGAAGGTGGCCCCAATTCCCACCAGTATGGACCTGACTCTGTGCTGAGGAGCCCACAGGAGTCCAAGGTCCTGATATTTAGTAGTGTTATTGTAACTCACAGGCAGAGTTCATTACGAATAAGGGGAACCCAGCACTGCGGTTATTTTGAGGTCCTGGGCCCCTGGGCCTCCTATCCCACCCCATTCCTGGCCCCCATGATCATTCTGTGTCACCACAAAAATATTCTTGCAAGGCAAGTTTAAACTTGCCAGACCCCTCAGAACACATTCTCCCTATAAGTTGTCTTCTCTTCATGACCCTGGAAAAAATGGTTCACAGTCCCTGAAACACTGCCTCAGTCACACTGGGACTGTGAGAATGGACTACAAAACTATAGGGATAGGATTTTAACTCAATGACCATATCCTATGGATAGACACAAGACCAAGGAGATGCAATGTTCTTAGTTAGGGACAAACCCCAGACTGGGATACAGAGTCCACAGCTGTGGCCCAACACTGCTGTGATGCACCTGTCCAGCACCCCCTACTGCATGCCGCACATGGAGAGAGACCCAAAGGGGGGCTGCAGCTTCGGCACAGTAATGGCACACAAGAAGGTGTTGCAAGGTAGCGTCTCCCACCTGGAAGCTCCCTGTCCTTGAAGGGATCCTCCACTTCCGTGCTCTTGGCTCTGGCATCACTCTCGCAGCTGGGCATCACATAGCTGGGAAGAGAGAGACACAGGGGCTGGGAGGGGCTGGAACTGAGACTCATGCAGCCACTTCTGCCCAGCAATGATCTACATTGTCATTAAAACCCAGAGTTCTGGGGGTTCATAGCAAAATAGTCCCTGCACTGTCCAGCAGCTAAGAGGCAGTCCAGCAGAAATGTGCCTGCTGAGACATGTCCAGGCACATCATTCTAACCACTGAAGCCTAACAACAATGTCACTTTAGATCTCCACGCAGGAAATTTTTTGGTCCATGGAATCTACTAACTCAAGCTGCACAACAATCTTCTCATCCAGAAACTGAGGTTCAGGGAGGTTACTCTTCCAAGGAAAACAGCTAGGATGGGACAGAGCTATGATCAGATTCCAGATCCTGGGGTCTTTCTACCAGAACCTTATCTGCTCATGAATGGGACAGCTGACTTTCCCCCGTGACTTGACTCCCACCAAGCCAGGGAACTAAAGCTGAGAAACGCCAGGATAAACTATAAGCTGGTCAGCTTGTCCCAGGACAGGCCTGAATGGGCTTACCGTGTGGAGGTCCCAGGCAGCGGGCGCCCCGTGTCCACCAGAACACACCAGCAGTAGCCAGTGGACTGGTGGCACTGCACTGGCTTGTAGAGACCCCCAGGGGCACATTCGGGGATGACAATGCCCTCACGGGGATTCTGCCGGGCCTCTTCCAGGGCACTCTGCCTTTCCTGGTCACATGAGTGCACTTTCTCTGTAAGAGAAGATGCAGCCTCTGGTGACTATCACTCCTGTGACTTGTCATTCCCACCTTCTATGCCAGTATCCAAGGTAAACAGCAAGGACCAGGCATTGCCGCAAGGAACCGATGGCTTGCTAGATGACTCATCACCGACAGCTGTGTCTCGCATGCCAGGGAGAGGGGCTGGAGGCCCAGAGCTTCCCTGTGGCCATATCCACAGCCAGGGCTCATCAGCATTCTCCACAAATGGACTCTGCTGCAGCCACAAACCAGCCCAGAGCAGCAGTGTGCACCAGGGCTTGAATTTCTTCTCTGTTTTCAGAGTGGCTCCTCCTCTAGGAGAAGCCAGCATAGGCACCAGCTGCACTGTGAGCTGGTGCAACAAAGACTGTGTATGTAGACGCTCCCAGGCCCGGACACAGCAAGACAGAGGTATGGTCACCATGTGGGGTGTGCTTGGCACCCAAGAGGAGCAGAAACAAAGGCCAAGCCCAGCTCCTTCCCACGCTCCAACACAGTAGGGGAAAGTAGGCTGATGGACTTAAAGAGAGATCACATGAGGCTGCTTCCATGCAACAGGAGAGAAAACCAGCCTGGCAGGAAGGTGCTTGCATTCCACTGCCTCGGGAAAATATGAATGTGTCTGAACAGCCAAAGCAGGTCTCCTGGAGTCAGTGGAGGGGGCCTTGTGCCAGCAGGGCCACCTACAGAGAACCTTATACCACTGAGCTATTTTACCCAGCCAAGCAGTCTGGCTCCCCTTTCTGTCTTTTGTTTGTTTGTTTGTTTATGCTTTAATTATGAGACAATAAATAGTGTCGCATTTCTTTCCCTATGATAAATGAATTTGTAAAAGGAAACTTGAAAAATCCATAATCCTATCAAAGTTAAAGGCCCCACTTTTTAAACTCTTCCACCATGCACACAGATACATGCATGGATTCAGACACACACACATCTATTCTTTCTTTATAAAACAAAGGTCACATTGTGAACTGGTACTAGTACTTTAGTCTTCACTAACTCATTTATTTACTTAGTGTATCAGGACTTCATTTTTCTTAGGAACAGTGTTCTATAATTTTCCTCTTGAACTTACATGAGAACAGTTTGTGTGAAGTGGTACAAAATGTCACTCTTACAACAGACATGTGGTATCAGGAACCTGGAGAACCATCTTACTCACTAAACACCGTGCAAATGGTAAAAATAACAGCAAATCAATTCCACTCAAACGGACACATTCCTAGGGAAAGCACCAACAAACCACAGGTAGACACAGAGCCATCATGGAACATAATGTCACTTTAGAGAAAATAATTCAGATGGAAGAAAAAAATCATTCCTTGTCTCACTGCTAAGAAAAGTACTGATGAGCAACAGTCCAGGGACTTTCATTGCAAAGTAAGAGGAATATCCCCTTAGAGACCCAAAAATATCTGAGGACTGAGACACAGGTATATACAACATATCTGTGCTACTGAAATGTAATGTGGAACTTGGGGAAAGAAGTAAGAACTATTGTTTTCATAATGCAAATGCAACAAAGCTAAAGACAATCTCCTTGTCTAGAGGAAACAGAGCCACTGAACATCAGACTAGAGATGCACCCCCAGTTGCAACTGCCACAAAACAGCATCGAGAGACAACTTCAGGATTAGACTGCAACTGAGTAGGAAGAGGGGCTTGGAAACCCTGGCATAAAGACCCAGAACTTTGACTTCAGCCCCTGGAAGAGGAAGATGCCAAGTCAACTTCAAGAGGATTATACATGAGGTTTGCAATGGTCCCCCCAACTCTAATTTGGTAGCTTTATTTTCCTGCCTCGTGTTACATGCCATGAAAGAGGCAATAGAGGAGGAAAAGCAAAGGAAAACAGTGTTTTACTGGCACTGCGTTTGTGTAACAACCTCTGACAGATGCTTTAAATTAAGGCTCTCCAGCCAACCTCCTTGAGTCATAAATCAGACCAAAGCCAGAAGCGAGGCACAGAGGAGGCCTCTCCCCTCCCCTCCAGCGAATGAACCTGACAGAGGGCTCTAGCTCACGGAAACGTGGACAGCAGCCGGCCGTGTCGGAAGAGTGTGGAACACGGTTTGGGCCCTGTTGATGGATTTATGAAAGTTCTCGAAGGCTGCTCAGAAATGTTCACAGTCAGCTTCTGTGAGGTTCTATGGAGAATTAAGTCATAAAAAGGATAAAGTTCACTAATCTGGGAAAATGGGGGATAGCATGGAATTAAACAGAAGTCTATAAAATGCAGAGCTTACTACCCTATTTATTTATTTATTTATTTATTATTTACCTATTCATTACTTTAATACAGTTCCTGCAAATCCTGGTGTCCACCAAGAAAAAGACAGGAACAGTTATGCTAGTGCCATCCATTAGTGAGGAGTACACAGTTTGTCTTCTATTAAGAGGAAATCCCCCTCAAAGTCATCTTTACACCCAATAACAATAAAAGCAAATATTCATTGAGTAAAATCGGTCAGGTGATAGACAAAGGGCTCTGCTTGCCTCAAGTTGGCTGGGGTGAGGTCTGAGCACTGACAAAATGCCCACTTTATAGACAAGAAGCTGAACTTTAGAGCAACTCATGAATTTTCCCAGGTTCCTTCAGCCAGGAAAGAGAAGGGCTGGGCAACCCAGTAACAGCACCTGACAGTCAGACCCACCGTGCGACCTCTAGATGGTAGCACCACTAACCACTCACTGTAAGAGGAAAATACACTGTCTTAGTTACTTTTCTCTTGTTGTTGAGACAAAATACCTTACACCCAAAGTGAAGCAATGGAAGGTTTGTTTCTTACAGTTTGGGGGGTTTCAGTCCATGTTCAGCTGGCTCCAAGGGGCAAGGTGGCTTGGCAGGACAGCCGTTCATGGCCACCACAGACAGCAAGCCCGAAAAAGGGCAAAAGAGGAAAAACATGCCTTCTTCCCACCCTTACACTGTATGCTGGCTCCACCCCTCGGCAGGTGCAACACTCACATCACCAATCCCAGCGCTCAACAACAAACCAATCACGAGCGCTGGATTCAGCCATGTTCATGATTGTATGAGGCGTGGGGGTACCATCTGAATATAAACCATAGCATACAGTGAGCTTTGGATGACTACAAATCTGTGTGTCCCAAACAAAATGTGCTTAAAAGACACAGCTTCTTCTAAACTACCACTACTTTCTCAGCTTACGCACAAGACAAAGCTTGCTTCTCAGTATTTTTCTTTTTTCCTCAGAACTCAAAAGCTTAAAACCAAATTTGTAACCTTCCTACCATTATAGAATTAGAAAACAACAGCAGCCAATATCTATCACAGTGTTTACTATGTGCCTAACTCAGGATTAACTCACTTCACACTCCCACCAGCAGTGAGGACAGGTATTGGCACCAGACACAGGGATGCAGGGACATAGACTGGCCAAGTGATTTGGTCAACAGCAGACAGCTCCAGTTGGGATTCCAGCCCAGCTGGGTTCTTCACCTCTCTGCAATAACATCTTTCATTGCCACAGGCTAATCTCACTTTTATTCCAGCCTGCATTTTTCTTTTACTCAGTTTTTATAGTAGATTTTATAGAACAGTCCCTGGTAATCACACCTCCATGTCTTCATGCCCCAGTGAAGCCCCATCCTCGCTCACTCCCACTGCCTTGGATCAACAGCATGGCAAAGTGACGATGCTGGAAGACTGGCCAAGCCCTTCAGGGGCCTTACAGCCTTCACTTTCATGGAAGCTACCCTAAGGTCAGTATAGCTTCCTGGAAGGGAAGAGACAGAGCGGAAACAGAAGCAACTCAGCCTACAGACAGCACAACTGCCAGACACATTTGAGAGGTCATCTTGGATGTTCCAGCCCCACTCGTCCTTCACTCGGATGAGTCCATGAGTGAATTCAGATAAAAGCAGTTAAGAAACCACCCAGCCAACCCACAGGCACATCAGCAAGAATAAATAACTTGTACGATAATCCAGTAACTTTGGAAGTAGTTTTTACACAGCAATCAGTAACAGAGAAATATAGACTGACTTATTCTTGATCAATCTATACCTTATTTTTGTGGCTCCTACAAGTCCTTCAGTCAACTAATCAATCAATCAATTGAATTATTCCTGCAGTTCATCTCAAGAAGTCTCATGCTGATTAGTAAGCACCAGAGACAGTAGACTCATCCCATTCCTAAGGACCCAGAAGCCACCCATCGTGGAGGCCACTGTCACAGGCTCAGATCTTTTCAGTCACCTCCAAAGTGAATCATAATGTAACACTTGGGGTGGATTTCAAGGGTCCTTTCACCATTACTGATTCAGAGAGAGGGGAGGTCCCCAGAAGTGGACACACACTGTTCTAAAACACTCCATCTCTGCTTAGGAAGGTTGAGGGAAAGAGGACAAGATGAGAAGGTCTGGCCCAGTAACCAGGAGAACAGGCCAGGACCATCTGTATGCACTTGGAAGCTATAATAAAGAAGAGAGGGAAGTATTGTGGCTGTCCAGGGGAATATATGGCCACACATACTTACACATTCACACATGCCCACCTGTCGTAATCCTATCTCCAGGATGGTGCAGAGAAGTGAGATCCAGCTCATTCCCCACTTAGCAATGAATATCTAAAGCTTTACTTGAAAACCTCTGACTATTCCAGTAAGAAACACAACTGAAAAGCATCCTGTGGAAGAAATAAAACCAAGTCCAGTCCTTGCCACCAAAAGCCCACAGCCTTCTCTTCTGCTGGTTGATTGCATGCAGTACTGGGAGAAACCAAAGCAAGAAATAAGTGGCTGAAGCAGGGGTGGATGAGGCAGCACAGGGACAGATGAGAGCCCAGATTGAATCAGACAAACATAAAGCCTGTCTGCAGGCCCAGGGCCTGGATCCTTCTGCATCCTGCTAAAATCGAGTGAACAAGGAGAACAGCTCCGTCTGCTAGGCTGGCCCGAGCTTCCGTGCCTCTCAATTACCTGTGGTAATTAGGAGTGAAGGAGAACATAGCCAAACTTCCCAGCTAATCCCCAATCTCAATTTGAGCCCAGAGTTTAATCCTTTCCTTCTGGGAAACTTTTCTCTTTCATCATCTTTCTCTTTTCTCTTCTTTACTTTTTTTTTTTTTTTTAAGAAAAAAAGTGGCCAAAACACATAAACATCCTAAGATCTGAGTTTCAGTTCCTTGGGCAGTGTTTCTGGTTGCAGTTTTCCAGAGGGGGAGGTGCTAAAGGAAGGAACAGACTGAAAAGCCAAGACAGTGGGTAATCCAACCCCCACTAACTTTGGATCACCAAGGCGGCAGTGATCAGTGCGCCAGCCTGACACAAACCCTTTAGAGAAAGAAAATAGGAACTTCATGGTGGTAGAGCCAGTGGAGGAGATGGATGGCGAGAGAAGCCAGTGAACAGAGTTCTGTATCACTCAAGGCTCAGAGAAAGAGAGCCAACAAGACACACATGCACACATGCACACACACATATATGTGTGCACATATAAACATATACACATACAGAGTGAAAAAGACAGAGAGCTCAAGGTCAAGGATTCAGATCCTGTGATTATGAGGGCTGGCAAGCCTGAAATAAGTAGGAGACCAGCAGGCTGAAAATTCAGGTAGGAATTATGGAGCAGTCTGCAGTTCCAAACCAACAGATCAAGTTCACAGGCTGGATATTCAGACAGGACTCCTATGTTCAAGTCCCAAGGCAAAATTTTCTGCTTTGGGAATCTTCAGTCTTTAAATTCTTTAACTTAAAGATCCCATCTGTACCATGGAGGGTGACCTGTTCTTATTAAAGTCAAATGATTGCCAATGTTCACCACAACATGAAATACTTTCTCAGAAATGCCTAAGCAGTGCTTGACCAAGCAATGACACCCAGTCACCCAGCCAAGTGGACATACAGAATGAATCATCAAAAAGCTCATAGGAAAGATGAATGCAAGGAAAAAGTTCAACCCCACAGGCAGTCATACCCAAAAGAGATGAGAAGAGTTATGGGCTGGGATGATGCCTCAATATGTTATAGACAGCTAAGTTAGGTAAAAATAATATAGTCAGTCAGACAGGGCTAGGCCCTACAGGAGTCAGTGTAAAAGATTAGAACATGTAACTGTGGCTAGACACACATCTGTGGAAGGCCAGGCCTCAAGGCAGACTAATACACTATAATTGCTATCACCTGGCCTAATAATTCTAGATAGATGTCAGTCACCCAGGTGGGTGACAAAGACCTCTGATCTACTCCTTCCTAGAAAGGTCTTTGTTTTTTTTTTTATGTACACTTGCTATATGATCTGCTTCCCTATTAGATCAATATTACCTAAGCAGCTATATTTATAATCTTATTGATTAATCATGGTTTTGACCCAGGTTGTACCCATTTCATGCTTTTGTACCCACCTTGTGATTTTGCTCTATAAAACTTCCTTTGAGAAGTGGACTCATTGGCCACCCACTTTTGGGTCCCCTCCTGTCTCTCAGGAGCTGGCTCTCTCAATAATATTTTCCTACTCTTAACCTCCATTGTTCCTTAAAATTCATTCTTCACTTTTGGAGTACATACACTTGACATATTTGACATGTAGCAGGTTGGGAGTTACATTCATTTCCACTTTATCAAACCAAGGATACCATCTCCCAAGAGATGGGCCCCAGCAGCTCCTCTAGGAGGCTCACTGGTAGTTAAGGATAGTGACACAGGCTATCCTGACAGAGGCGCTTATGCTGTAGAAAAGGCAGTGATACTCTGACATAGCTCAGGACAATGTCCTGAGAGAGGACAATGTCCTGCACCAAATGGCAAAGGAGATTAGGGCTCAGGAGAAGAGTGCAAGGTCTAGGACCTTGGAGGGCCAAGGTGTGCCACCTAGCTACTAACAAGTATACACCTTACGTGGATGCCATGACAGGCCCCAAAAAGGAGGCCGGATGAGTTCTGTAAGACACAGAAAGCAGAAGAACTAGCTGTGCAACCTTAATATACCCTTGTTCAAGGCTTAAGCTTTCCCATCCCTCAAGCTTTCCCTGAGGGCCCTGCTGCATCAAGGTTGAGAGGCAGCGTGGCCTCCGCTGTCCCTGTGTCTCTACCGGCACCTTTGGTAGCTCAACTGCACTAGACTGTAAGCTCCTTTTTGCCCTGTCCTTCTTGCCTTCCCTCACTCCTACCCCTGGTGCCAGCTCCTTACTCAGGGGAGAACCGTGGAATCCCTGGAGTAAGAGTACTTAGTCCGAGAAATGGCTCTAGTCTGACACTCCTGAGATGAGGCTGCACACTGTGGAACAAAAGCCTGTGGTGAAGATGAGACCACACGGGCTGAAAAAGAGAATCTCTGCATCCTGGGAAATGTTACACTCAACCCTCAACTATGTGAATCAAGACTGGATTTCCTTAGACAGAAACATCAATAAAAGGTTACCCAGTCTGAAAAATGAGAGGTCCTTACTTATATTTCCTTGCAAAAGGAATGATCCTGCAGGGCCAAAAATATTAAGCAAAACACTAGCATTGTTTCATCTGCAATGACCCTGAAACCCCTTCGGATACGCCACCCACCTCGCCTCTTATCAAAAATGAATGAAATGCTGAAGGATAACCCAAAATAACAAGCTATGTGTTAAAAACAAACTTTCTAAATCACAAGATGAGATTTCAGAGGCATAAGGGATTGGGTGGTTTGGATTCTCCAGGTCAGTGGGAACATGTGAGTGGGTGGGATAGGATCCACCCCAGAACTGCAGGGTGGTTAAGAACTGGACAAGTGGGGTGATCACAGAAGCAAAAGGAGCAAAGGTAGTCCAGGTTTTCAGGAAGCGAGTTTGCTGCTCGGGAAGGGAGATGTGGTGCTCAGGGGAGGGGCTGGCTGGAGTCAGTAGTCTTCAGGAATGATTTATGGTACATCACTAAGCTTGGGCCCTTTCTGCTTATTTAGCCACATGGGGTCTTAGCACCTATGGTTTCCAGCCAACTATGTGAATAGGTTATTTTTCTTACTTGTAGACTTAGCATTTTTCACAGGAGGGGCTAAGTGGCCCCTGGAGGATCATTTTTCCAAGCACCATTTGCTGGCCTGGCTATGCCTGCCCTTTCCCCCTGGGCCTTCCATCATCCACGTCACTTAATGCCACTTGGCCAGAGCCAATTCCCAATCCTCAACATCCATGGTACTGAGCATTACCCAGGGGTTCCCAGCACTCCTGCAGAGAAAGGGAGCCTACAGAAGCATTTCTCAGGGAGGCCCCTCAGGACAGAGGGAAGACAGCTGGCTGAAAAAGCAAAAGGCCTAGAGGAGAAGCCCTGGCAGGCCATGGAAAAGCAAAAGTCTCATGCGAACAGAACAAAGCTAGGCCCTGTAACTATGCTCAGGTGCATATCAGGTAGAGGTGGGAGTGGGGAGATCAGAAACAGAACGTGCTCACATTTAATGAAGTCACCTCTTCCACAGGGATGGGTTACCCCTCCTCTTTTAAACTAAAAAGCCCTTTTTTTGCAGACTAGCAAAAGGAAATAAAAAAGAAGACATCATCTTCCTCCCGATCACAGCCTACAGAGTGACCTGGAGGACACGGGATGAGCCACATTGCCCCTCCCCGCCCCAACCAAAGAACCCGGAGAAGGGTCGTCTTCATCTCTACCTCAGATGGAGACGTGGGAGCGGTGAAACCTCTGCTGGGAACTTGGGGAGCTTAGAGGGAAGATGTTACAGGAGCTGCAGTCAGGTTGGAGACACTTGTGCTTTCTCTGCGTGGCTGAAACAAATAGTAAGTCTTTTTCTCCAACTCCTGCATGCTCCACTCAGGGTCTGGCACATTGAAAGATTCTACAGAATCCAAAAACAGCTGGAACAGAGGCGGTGTAGCATAGCAGTCAAGAGCACTGGCTTTGGGATTAATGGGTTGAGCTCTCCTACTTAAGGTGTGACCTCAGCCAGTTTACTTAAGTTCTCAAATTCCCAGGTTCCATACCTGGAAAAGGAGGGTAACCCTACCACACACCTCATGAAGTCCTTGTGAAGCTCACATGCAATAATATGGGCATCTGGGGCTGTGGTTCACCAGTAGACTGTACGCTGAGCACAGCAAGGCCTAGGCTCAACCCCCAGCAACACAAGAATTTTACAAAACACAAATAAATGTAATAGTTAAGTATCTTTGGCAATGTCCTCTGAAACATGGCATAAATTTGGTCTTCCAGGCCTATCCCTGTGGTCTCCTCAACTGGACTGCAAGGGCTGACCAAGGACAAGGTAATGGGAACAGCCTCCCTACTGCAGGCAATAAAGGGGTACCCTGTAGACAAACTAAAAACAATACAATTGATGGTCTCATTTTCATCATCACTGAGCTGGAAATTCAAAACAACGTGAGTGATAAAATATTCCTCTCCACTGAGGCGACTGCCACTGCTCAAAGGTCAGCTCCTTCCTTAACTATTCCTTGCATTGTTTCCATTATCCCGTCATCCTAAGATGAGGCCCAGGGGCCTTGGTATATAATAGTTGATGAGTCTGGGACCCTGGACAAAGCCCACACTGGGGGTCCTATTCAGTTGCTAAATAGTAAGTAGTGAGACTGGATGACCCCTGGCCCTTCTCACTGCAATAGTCAAGGATCTTATAATTAGACAGGGTCAGGTGTACCTTCTCATGGTTTGGGCATGTTCCAAACCTAGCCTCCCACCTCCTGGTGGAACCTGAGCACCAGTCATGGGCTAAATCAAAGGCAATACTTCTAGGTGCTATAGATTCTCCCTTGTACCTCACTCCCCTTCCACAGGACTACTACGTGGCCTGCAAGCCATGCCTAAGCTGCTACATCTCAGAGCCCCAATATTCAAGAAAAACTGCCCATCCCACATCTCCAACACTGGCTGAGAGCACTACTTACAGGGGTGTTTGGAATTGGCACTGTAAATAGGGCAAGATGTTGGGATGAAGTGTTATGGTTGAGGAGGTGTAAGGGAAAATTACAAACCAACTACTCTGTCTAAACAGTTTTTACTCTGCAGAACCTAAAATGGTCATGCATAGCTCACCGTGGTCTAAAGCAGTGACTGTTTCCTTCCCACACAGATAGATGCTGCGCTCTTGAGGGGTAGGGAAAACAAGATATAAATTCTGCAGAGGATATTTCTCCTGGAATGGATTGTCCCAATATAGCAAGTAGATATTTTTCTTCATAATTTTTTCCCCAAAGTATTACTGACTCACATCTACTCAAGTTTAGAACAGCTCCTGTCTCTATTGACTCATACCGTAAGTGAGCGGACGTGACCCTTCCTTCAGAAAGACAGTACTTCTGCAATGACAAGTACTGAGAAGTTGCAAGCTGTCTTCTTTCTAGTTAGTCTCAGTAACTCTATTGACCTTGACCTGACAGGCTCTTGTCATCAAGGGACAAGTGCTAGAACATATAAAACCTCAGACAAGAAAGGTAGAGAAGGGGCAAAGGGGGATGATGGGAGAGAGATTATTTTAATTTGTCAAAAATAAAGCATTGTAACTTTACTTCACAAAACATTAATGCCACATATTGTGTGTGCTCATAAGGTATATATCATGCCTACTTCCAAAATCATTTTAGAAGTAAATAAATACAGAATTAATTTCTCAGTTCAAAGCAGACACCATTGTTGACTTCCAACAAATTGGAATAAACCAATTGCAATACCTGGATAGGATCTTTGATTTCAGCTTTTTAGCAGTGGAGGCCAAAAAGAAAAACTGGGACATGTCCACACCCCATGTTCCAAGGGGTAAAGGAGCTAATTTTAAAACAAGGTGAAAACGAACTGTGGAGCTAGGCTCTCTGGGGCCTCTAGACATGATTAGCACTTCTCTTAGCAAAGGGAAAGCTAGAGAAAAAGCAAAGCCTTCGTTGCCATGGAGAAAGCCATGGTGATAACCACCTGGCCTCAGACCCAGCTCTGTTCTGTTGGCCATGATTGACCAAAGCACCTGCATGACACAGATGGCCAGATATTGAGAAGGCCAGTTATAGAAATAAATATCTGGGGTTTGTTTTTATATAGAAATTTTAAATGCACACAAGCCCAGACGCATCCCTGACTGCTAACGTTAGCAGATTACTCATTCTTCCTTCCAATCACGTCATGTGCAAGATTCCAGGTGGCTGTGGGGTATTTGCTTACAACAGCTACCGCTGGTTTCCTTGCGAGCTGTTTATTTTTCCAGACCTCAGGTCATTACATCAGCCTACAGTTTCTAGGCAGGCCAAGTGTGGAGGCTTAGGGGGTAGGGGATTCAGCCAGGAGGTGCAGTCCCCACCATAGCAACCATCTCAGCAGGAACTGAATGAGGGAAGTGCAATCCAAAATGTGGCCAAGAGCAACATTGTGACCCTGTGAACAGCTTACCTATGACATGGACAGTGTTCTAGGCAAACACAGGCATTCACACATAGAAGGAGACGGGAGTAACGTTTTCATGGCAAAACTTGCAAAACAACCATTTCTACTTTGTGTCCCTGATGGTGGCTCTGTCTCCAGGGAGCAGAGTTACCAGGAGTTGTTTCATTCACTGATGAACAGTAAGAAGCTCAGTTGGTCAAGAAAGCAAGGGAGTAGAGGTATGGGCCTTTAACTCACTCACCAGGTTTTAGGGCCTTCATAAAGTCCCTAACCAGATAATGAGAGTTAACTGGAAAAGATAAAGAGATCACAGAGATGGGGAATGCAGAGAGGGAAGTCCCTCAACTGCACTGAAGGTTATGACAGTTAATGTAATCACCCAGAGCAGAGGGAAGCAGGCTGTGGGCCAGTGCCCAGTGAGGAGAAGGAAGCCATGCATGGCCCTATTTCCTGAGAAACTGTGATTTCCCAGAGGAAGAAGCACAGAACTCTGTCTTCATATGAAATACCTGGAAATAATCAAATTAGAAGCCATGAGGCATAGAATGAAGAATCAAGAAAAAAACCTAGTTCTTGATATTTATTTTATCTCTTTACC
Organism: Dolichotis patagonum; assembly: GCA_004027295.1. Taxonomy (NCBI): domain Eukaryota; kingdom Metazoa; phylum Chordata; class Mammalia; order Rodentia; family Caviidae; genus Dolichotis; species Dolichotis patagonum. The sequence goes on along the minus strand of PVJX010005238.1, from coordinate 6,142 downwards.
CTCTTATAAAATGTAAGTGGTAAAACAATATTTTAAACTATAGGTGTTACAAGAAATCTTCCGGTAGCTAATTTCTGATTTTTAAAAAACCTCACCAGAAGTTTATATTTCCTTCTAAAAGCAGCACAGAGGCTCTGACACAGCTCAGCCATGAGAAGATAGCTCTTGCTGCTCCCCAGTTCCAGGAAGTCAGCTGTCAGGTCATCTTCTTGCATGCCACAGGAATCTGTGGTGCAATGGAGGAGAGGGGCACTGGAGGCGAAAGTGGAAGAGAAGACCAAAGAGGCAGATCTGGTGAGGTAGAACCTGCCAAGGGCTCAAAAAGCAACACTGACCACACTGACCACATGACAAAGCCTTAAAAACAAGGCCCAAGCCTTTCAGGAGGGGAGAAGGAGACTGGCTACGTCTGCAGGCCTGTGTTCCATGTTATTGCTCAACTTCAGCTGCCCAGTGGAACTTTTCCAACATCAACAGTCCCCAGGCCAGAAAACAAACCTGGCGTCACAGGGTCTGAGTGTGAAAAAAGGATGTTTAGGGTGTAAAAGAAACTGGGACAGTCTTTGCCTCTGAGAGATAGCTGAGAAGAGGTCTCACCCAGGCGGGCTTCAGAGTCCTGCTCCAGCTTCCCCAAGCAGGTGAGTGAAGCTTGCTAGAAACCAGGCTTGACCACCAAACTCTAATGAAAAATGGTCTCAGGTGTTTGACACTGTGGCTCCAGTCTTCTCCAGCTGCCTAGAGCCAGTTATCATCCCACTAGGTCTGGCTTTTCATTAAACCAAATGTGACAACATGCAAGAAGAGACTAGAATAATACATAAAGACATTTCATCATGGTTGCTATTGTTTTGTTTTGTTTTGTTTTGTTTTGTTTTGTTTTGTTTTAATTCTTTATAGCATACTTATTCTGGGAAGCATCTAGTAATCCTGCAATGTAGTCTATTTTACATATAAGGAAATCAAGATGCAGAAAAACTGAGTAACCCTGCTGAGCTCACCAAGCTTCCCCAGTGGGTTGCTAGCATTTTGGAAGTAAGGTCTAGAGGTTCATTTGCTCTCAAATCCCATGCTTTCCCCATTACATATTTTATCTCCACTAGATGCAAAAGATTCCCTACCCCGCTCCCTGCAAACAGCAATCTTTGGGAGGCTTCCTTGGCAACATTTGTGAAACCATGCACAGGAGCAGGATGGCAAAGTGACAATGGTTCATGGGAGATGGTGAAGACTTTTGAAAGCTCCTGTGCTGATGCAGGCCTACTTGGCTCTGTCAGGGAACATCTCGGGAGCCTCAGCCCCTACTTCTGCTTACTCTGTGAAGAGGATAAAACTGAATGGCACAACCCAAGGTACACACTCCCATGTAATTGCTTCTGTTCAATCCATCGCACATAACTAGTGGCCAGTAAGCTTTCTCACAAAAGGTCATGTAGTAAATACTTAGAATTTGTAGGTCACACAGGCTCATCAGAGCTACTCAAGTCCACTCTTGGTGATGAAAACAGCCATAGATGATACACAAATAAATCAATGTGGCTATGTTCCAATAAGACTTTACTTACTAAAACAGTCAGTTTGCCTCCTGCCATCCCCCGTTATGTGGCTTTGGGGAAACACATCTTTTACAATTACAGTGGTACCTACATTCACAAATTTAATTATTTTACCAATAATTGTGCCTCAGATAAACTTCGTTGGCTCTGATGCTGCCACTGCAAAAAGCTCAAACTTAATTCTTTCCACAATTCTGGTTGCAAACTGAACTGAATGAGAACCGAATCAAATTCAATGGTTAGATTCAATGTTGACCTTATGGGGAAATTTGATCCAGTTCTTGTCCAATTTGGTTTGTGACCAGAATCATGGAAAGAACTAAGTTTGTGAACTGTATGTTAAAAAGATTGACACGCACTCAAGTTGGTATGGTCAACTGATTATAATGGACAAAGTCCCAGTTTCTTAGTGATTATGAAGATACCAGTACCTAATAATTAGCCTAATAATTAGCCTCTTGTCTGCCACTTGGTCATGGCATCAGAATTAATCCTCTCACTGAGAGCGTGCAGAACTTTAACGGTCTCAGGGTCAAGACAGACCATTTACAAATATTTCTTCCAGCACTAGGTACTAGCAGTACCAACCCCACTCCTCTATAACTTAGTCTATTTGCCTAAGAGTAAGCAGGGAATGGAGGAACATCCTTAGAAGCTTGTCTGATAGATGCCTTTACTTAGGCTAATGATCATAAATTCTTTCCTGATTGAGGAATTCTCAAAATAAGCACTTCCATTAATCCCACTGTTTCTATCAATGAGAATAAAAAATAAATACATATAATTTGTCATGCATTTATTATTTATTACTTAGTCAGGCATCAAATACCCCATAGATATTAGCTTAGTAAACCTTTAACTAGTCTTCTGATCCTATTCCACAGATAAGAACTGAGGCCCAGAGGGATTATTTGAGTTGACTGGAAGGATCACTCACAAAGGGTTGGTGTCACAATGTGAACCCAGGATTTGCTCATTCCAAAGTCTATTCTTCAACCTCTGTACTACTCTGTCAAAGACTCTAGCCCCAGGGAACTCACACCGGACTCCTTCCATCTCACTATCCCACGCCTCTAGCTTTTATCAAACAGTGAACAGGATTCCTGGAGAGATGCTCACCAGCCCAAGACACAGACAAAACTCAGCCAAAAGTCACATGGATTCGCCTCTTGATCTCCACCATTCACTGCATTCTAGTCCCCACACCGCCACCTGTAGGTCAGAGCTGGCACACAGACAACACAGAGGCCAAGGACAGCGACCGCATTTAAGAGACAAAGGTCAGGTCAAATTCTGCCTGCCTGTTCAAAAGTGTGTCTCTTTTGTTCACAGTCCTTGCTGTCTCTAAGGCAAAGATCATACGGCTAAATTCAACAACCAGACATAAAGTACAACCAGAAAGTAATAGTTCTCACAGTGAAGCCTTAGTTGAAAGAAGGATCCTCCCTAAAAAGATATAGATTTGGTTTATTCTTACATTTCCCTGTTGATAAACATTTAGTCTTTATGGATGACAAATGAATTTTATTGACTTTAATCCTTATTAGTGGTAAATATACTCTACAAATCTCATCAAGCTTCAAAAAATATCACCTTTCTAAAAAGGTTTCAATCAGTACCACAATTTGACTGAAAGACCTCTGAAAGATCAGACCAGAAAAAACCGACTATAATCAACTATTGGAGTGTGAAAAAACGCATAGAACTAAGCCTCTCCCAGGCTTTGAAGTTCAACTTCTTTATACTCAGGTATTCTTCTTTCAAATTCTCCTGCACAGCATACATAAAGTCATACTATTTAAATAATATTAAAAGTCAAAATATTAAAATACAGTCAAAAATTTTTAGCTAAAAGGATTAACTGTTCTTGAAAGATGATCCCTGAGATGATAACTGAAGAAAATTAAACTTGGAAGCAATGAAGTTATCTAGTCTCCTTATTTTTCAGTTTTAGAAATTGAAGACCAGATAAATTCAATGATTTGTCTAGCTCAGAGGGTGTCATGAAACAACCACAAAACAACCAGGGGCATATTGGGTGTATATATAATCCAAGGAAGATTATTTACCTGAATTTCTTACATTTGTGTTGTTCAGTTTGGAGTCCTTGATTACCAAGTGCTTAATCCACAGAGTGGGAGCTGTGATTTCTAGATTTTAAAAAAAGAGAGAAAGAAGGTCTGAGCAGAGGGAAGTATATAACATAGAGTGTAATCCCAGACTTTAAAAAATCTATTTTAAAAGTCTGGGTTCTCAAGACTTTAGCCATCTCCCTTGTGATGTATGCACCTTGTCTAATGCCCTCTCCCCTCCTCACAAATGAAAGTCTCTCCCCACCAGTTTGTAAGAGCCAACCAGGGAATCCTGTGGTAGGAGACAGAGTGGTCAGAGTCTAACGACACTGAACCACTCCATCCAGGAATAAAAATATTATCCCAGGAGGTGAGGAACATGGGCCAAGCCAAGTCCCTCTCAGCTGCTTCCCTGGGAGAAGACTGAAAAAAATCAACAAACACACACCAAACCGACCACAGAGACCGTTTCAGAGGAAACAGCTGAGCCACAGCAGATCCAGCTTGCTGAGGCTCTGCCACACATAGGGAAGAAAGGTGGGTCTCACACGTGCTCCAACCCTACTTCCCACAGATCCCTAAACAGATGCTGAGTGCTGTAAACAGATCCAGAATGCTCCAGCATGCCTCCTGGCTCTCAGGACTTGGGTCACCCAGTGGACAGGGGGTGTTGGAATCCTGAATGGCCCTGAACATACTACGGAGTGACAAGATCTCCAGCAAGGGTATTGAGGTCTCCCAAGACTACACGATCTCCATTCCCCCACTGCATCGTCTAGACCCAGATTTGCAATATCTCAGGACCTTTGTGAATCAGAGACTTTTGAATTTTTAGGCATGAACCTAACCGAGGTGGACTAAGATTTAAGTTCTAAAAATGTGTGACAGTAAAATACACATTGCCATTAACTCCGGCATTCAGAAACATACTGACTTTGACAAAGAGTCAGAAGTCTCAAGGTGCCCGATCTTGTGAATAAGGTGGATAAGGACCCACCATAAAGCTTTGATAAGCCTACTTTTCTGTTTATGACACTCAGCACCAGCAGCACCCACTTAGTTTTTGATCATACCTCACAAAAGAAACTTCCAGAACTGCTTCAGAAAGTGGCAAGAATGTGGGACAAGTGTGTTAGAAGTGAGTGAGAATATTTTGAGGGAGATTCACGGTAACATGCCTTTTACTACAATAAATGCTTTAAAATTTAAGCATTAGCTGTGTAATTTGATCACTCCTTATATGTTCCACTAAATAAACCAACTTCAAAAAATAAATAAACCAACTTCATATGAAATCTCATCTTTCATTCTTTCTCCCCAAAGCTGAGCCTATGCTAGGAACATCCCTCAGAGCTGTTCTAGAGACCTCACCCTATCAAACATCCTCTTCCTGCTCATGGGAATCTGGAGTATTTGGTAAAATACCTGAAGAGTAGAGGCCCTGAGCAGCTCCAACTTGAGTGGAGGCCAGACTTCTGCACCCTCAGAAACTCCTGCTGTCCCCTCTCCATATCTCTAAGGACTTCCAGCTTTTGTCATAAGACTATTTCCCTTGAGCTAGAATTCTTCTTCTCCCAAATATCTTGAGTGCACTCACCATGTCCCTACAATCTAGCCTGACTGACCAATCTCCTTCCTGCTACTTCCTTCACTGTGTCCTATCCTGCCCACATTCGTCATTGTACAGACCACAATTCTTTCCTTTTGCTTACAAGGTTCAGCTTGAGTTGCATCTCTTCAAAGAAGGTTTTCCCAGACTACTACCACCTCTCTGTGATAAATGCATATTACAATAAAAATTGAGACCACAGATTATAGCCCACAAAGCTCTCTAGTGGTTGCAGCTCTGCTGATATTGATACACTACCTCTCCTCACCCAGGCGCCTGGTACCATGCTAAGTACAGAGCAGGCGTTTGTAAATATGGAAAGGACACTACTGGCCTGACTTTCTTAGCCATGACTCCCTAGTCCTGACAGCCCAAAAAGTCTGTCCAGATTGTGTTTTTGTTGGACGTTATGAGACAGGAAGCCTAGGGAAAACCAAAGTCCTTTCCAGAAGTTGAGAGCATACCAGATCCTTAGCTGGATTCATTTTTTAAAACATTAAGACGATCTAGCTTACATTAGGAAAAAACTAAAGTTAGAAAAGAGAATAACCATAAAGAAGCAAAAACAAACACCTACAGTTAAGACTTTTCCCAAGCCTAAAATCTGATGAAAGAATGAGAGTTGAAAGTAAGTGATACAGGACTTACCATCTCCATCGAACACCGGCTGGGTCTCCATTGTGGGTGTTGGTTTCGACCCGTCATCTGAATTGAGGGTTAAAAAGAAGCGAAAAGAGACTACCATTATTGAGGTAAATACTATCTACTCTCCAGCACTGTTGAATGGTTTGGGTTTGTATATGGCCCGGCCAAGTCCCAATAAAGAGGCCAAAGAAAAGGAGAAAGAAAGAAAGAAAGAAAGAAAGAAAGAAAGAAAGAAAGAAAGAAAGAAAGAAAGAAAGAAAGAA
>PVJX010005237.1:0-87050 GCA_004027295.1 Dolichotis patagonum | reverse complement strand
CTCTGTCTTTCTGTGTCTCTCTGTCCATCTCTCTGTCTTTCTCTCTACCCCCGCCCCAGGAAATACCAAATTTAAATTCACAACATGAATGCCACCATGCACTATGGAGTACTTTCGGGACTGCAAATTGTTCTCTCCCTAACGATCTATTTTCATTTCAAGACCAGAAGAAAAACTTTGCATAAAAGTCTTACAAAATACCGAATCTGCATTACTGCTGAAAATCTTTGCCAGTTGAGTGTGAGGCTGTCTGCAAGTCTCTCATTTCAGAAGACACTGTCTAAATCCAGACATAATGAGCAGATCTTTTAAGGATAGGTGTGAAAGGTCCCACTTTCAACGGAATTTCCAACTATATGATTAGAATTGACTTTGCTTTTTAAATATGTACTGTGCCTTGAGTGGCACTGTAATTTAGATAGCACACTTTAGTTTTACTTTTTAAATATTACTGTGGGGAAGGGTTTGGGTGGGTGTGGTTGTGGCTGTTGTTAATCCTTACTAGAATGATCTACTTTGAACTCTTTTAGGGATAGAATTTTTTTATTGTCATCAGGAAAATGAAACTGTGTACTCTGGAGCCTTTTCCTTCTGAAAGGCTACGTAGGGCTAAAATGATTCTTTCAGTTTTATTCACCAAGGGGAAAAGAGGGACCTGGTGGAATAGATGTTCATACCCAAGTCCAACGGTGTATTTTTTAGCACTCCGCTTCCTCTGTAGGGCTTTTTGCCCTACAGATTCAACAATTGAGTATTTTAATCCAGCTCTGATCCGGCCAACACTGTGAAATACAAACGATAAAGTAATTCAAGATTTTGCTGACTTTCAAATTTAAGTATTAAATTTGACATTATCAGTTTTTAATTACTTGAAGAATTTAATTATCTTGTGAAGATTGTTTCTAATAGATGAGGTTCTGAATTTAATATTTTTCATCCTTTTTAAAAGTGTATGCAACAATTGATATGCCTGCCTTATTAGAGGACATGATAACATGTACCAAAATGACTTAGAATTCTCTTATGCCTCAGAGAAATAACCTACAGTCAATCACCTCACAGATAAACGTTTTTATATTATTAACTGACTTCAGCAAGTTTTTAAAATGATAATATATATTCATTCATGAGTTCAGTAGTTTGAATGATGGCAGATTAAAGTGATTTTTTTCAGTAGTCATGTCTGTATATCTTTTGATGTTATTTAAGCAAAAATAACATAAAAGGAAAAGTCAAAATGGCATGTTACCCAGCTTCTGGGTGGCTTAAATGTGTAAGCCCGACAATGTCAAGCACATTGGTCTGTGATATGGACCCTTTTTATCTGATCTTTCTTATTTTAAAAGTAACAGTAGACTGTGTAAGGTGATGATAGCTTCCAGTGAGAGGATTTGAGAACTGGTGTGGATTGAATATATTTTTCCAAGTGTTACAAATTGTGTGGTGTTTTCAATATATGAAAATGTTCACATAAAACTAATTTTGTGACATTAAAAAAAAACTAACACCCATGCCGTGCTTAATTTGTGAAGCTTTTGCAGCTGAAGTACAGAATCTTACAAACCAAATGACTCGTATTCCTCTCTCCAATTCTCTCACCTCTTTTTAAAATCCATTACTTGTAACTAGACAAAATCGCTGTTTAATTGCCATTAATACTTTAAAACTACTGGATTGTAAGGCCTTGTTTAACTATGTATAGAGAGCTATTTGCAAACTTAACTTGTGCAAATGTAATTTACACTGGTAGCTCTAAGCTGTGGCAACTCAGAGGGAGCTAGGGAAACGATTCCAGGCCACCAGCCGATAACTGATCGGATTCCTTGGAAAGTGGGATTTTCTTTAACTTGTTGATTGTGGCTCTGCTGGTATAAACGTAATAACACTGTTCACCTCAATTTTCCTGCGGTAAGAGCAAGCAGTTGGCCATCGCCTGCCTGCTCAGGGGCAGCCAGTGTGAACAGTGCTTCTCTGGTCTCCCGTGTGGTTTCCTTGGAAAGGTCTTTAGGTGGTTAGAGGTTTAAAGTTAGAATATGAATGTTTTGTTTCAATTATATACTTAGTTTTTAGAGCAAGTGGAATGGGGAAGGAGTTGTTGACAAATCTAAAGTGCAAAATAGTTCAGTGGAAATGTAAAGCCTGATAAGCTTTGGCACTTTTTAAAGGTACCTATTCAAGCAGTTTTTCAGAGTCTTCGTGGATACTTAAAAGGTGAACCATCTACTTGTCATAATTGTCCTTTCCTCCAATTTCTGCCTTGTTCTTCAACCCAGATTGCATTCTTGTTTATATGCCAAAAAGCAAAATTAAAGCACAGGGATTTCCTATATATCTTATACTTCTGTTTATCATTTTAAAATAAAAAGTTTTCCCAATAAGCAACTGTGTATTTATTCCTGTTCAGAAGTTCCTTTATTCACAAAGTATATATAAATTTTAAAAGCTGGACTATAAAGGAATAATGGGACAGTACTTGTCAACTTTTAAGCTTTGTAGTTACTATTATTGTTGCTGTAAAGTAATATCCAGACTTCAACTTTATCACAATTTGACCCACATTTTGCACAAAGCTACCATTTTAAGTATTTTTTTTTAATTTTTAAACATCTCCTTGGCCAGAAAATTTAAACAACACATCTATAGGTAAACGTGTTTCACAAAGCAAGTTGAGTGAGGTTAAATTGCTCCCAAATTTTATACCTAGGTCCTTGATGTACTGTATCTAACCTGAAATTAACTTGCTTACATTTATTTTAAAGCTGTTCCTTCCTTTAAAACACATAACAACTTCGAGAGGGTGTAGGTGACTAGATACATTAACTGTATTAAGTCCTAATACTTTATCTTTTCATGTTTCTCTGGATTCTCTGGAGATACAGTTCAAAAGTGTGTGATGACTCTTGTTAAATCATAGTTTTTATTGTGAACTGATGGGTTTCTCTCAGAGGATATGCTTCTGATTCATTTAAGAAGGATTACTATTACAGCAAGTGTAAAGATTCTCAAAAACTTTCCCCATGATTCTGTGGGAAAAAAATCTTTAAATCAATGTGAGGCATTCTCATCTTTGAAATATGGGTGGCAAAGGGGGATAATGGTGATGGTGATTTTATGATTACTTATTAGGGGCTGTAATAATATAAAATAAAAGACACTAGGAGGTACTCCCTTTCAAAAATTGAATACTTTCCTTCCTTCCTTCCTTGTATAGAATGACTGAGTGGGAGTCTCTTGAATTGTTCATCTTCCTTTTATCTAATATTCTATTAATCTCCAAAAAGATCAGTTTGAGTCTGAGAAAAGGTTTTTAATCAACACTTCACAGAGCTTAAAGCTACCCTACCTAAAGCATCAGCTTTGTTAGGCGGTTTGAGATTTAAAGCATTGCCACTGTCATGCACTGTACTAAAGTAAAGAATGTACACCAAGTGGAAGATGTTGAAAAGGGGGAAACAGCACAAAGTCGATTAACAGAGTTTCAAGAATAGAAGCAGTCATCAAAGCATTCCAGCATTTATCTTGAAATCTATGTAGGGTTAAAAAAAAAGCAACAATGATAATTTTAACCCTCACACTTAGGAAGGATGAATGTTGATTGAATTGATTCATTTGGATCGATGTTTTTAAAGTTTCACACCACTGATCTTTCATGTAGTGATGTCTTTAGCAGTCAGTGGTCTGACATGAGCCTTCTTGGATTTCATCAGTGGGACTCTCTATGACATCTAAAATTATTCAACAGTCTGTGTGCTGGTAACTTTGGAGTTGGGAGGCCTTGATGCCTAAGTGCATGATTAGATTGAAGAACTCTTATTAATTCTTAGTACAAAGATTTTATAGGAGCAATAACTGTAAGTGAACCACAAAGGGAAAAGAATTACCAAATAGAAAGATGACCTGAAAGTTTAACCCCTAAGGAGACGTCATAGAATAACCAAGTATTTTCACCTTGAATATAAAAAGCTTCCAAATGGAATTTGGACTGAATGTAGGAGACCTTCCAGGCAACTTTTCCCAGTCTCTTCCCTTGAGCTTGTGGGAAAGCTTTCATTATATTCTTTGGATTATTGCAATCAAGTTCTGTTTAAAACACATGACATGTTTCTAGAAAGAAATCTAGAGAGGTCCTACATCTTTCTTTCCAGACCATTCAGCTTTTCTTCCTTAGCAATTACATTGGGTAATATGGGAAACCACCATAGGTAAAAATAATGTTGGACTGTACGTAGTGACCAGCCTGCAGGACCAATACAAAGAATCTGAAATGAAAAGACAACCAATGCCCCAAGAATGATATGTCTCTTTTTAAAGTTTACAATTTGAATAATGAACTTGGATAGAAACTTGGCAGGAAAATAAACCATGGCACCATCACACCACCAACCATTTTCACTTTTCTGTCCAATTTCAGAGTGCATGTGTTTGTGAGTATTTCACTAGATCAGTGACAGCTCTTTATTTGCATAATTATATGCTCTGGTCTGAAGAGAAAACTAACCCCCAAATTTCATGGGTCACCAAACTGCAACAATCAATGTTTTATCACGTATGCTAAGCAAAATCTAAGAAGCTATATGAAGTTTCTTGGGGAGTTTTTACTCCTCAGAAAATTAAAGAGTTTTCTTCTCCTGAATAGATTCAAAATCTTTCCAAGTTCTTTGTAACTGAATTCTGTTTGAAGGCAAAACTAGAGATTAACATGTAGATCTGGGTTGTAGACTCACTAGCATTACTTCAAAGTGGCTTAAGAGCAGCATTTTGTGGTGCACTAAACTTTTAAATTCTAAGTACTGTCTTTCATGCTATGAGGAAAAATTGTCAAATTATGATTAGTCAAAATGAAGTCTGAATTAATCACCATGAATGTAAAGTTCATTTCCTTCATTAAAATAACTCAGGGTTTTTAAAAAAGACATATTAAGATGTGCATGTAAGCACATCTAGGTATGTACCTCACACACATGCATATCCATCCATGAGGTATATGTGTCGTTTCCTATGCATTTCACCTGAAACACAGAGACAACATAAAAATTATGTACATGCTTATTTGCTGTTTTTAACATAGGTGCTCAGTATATGTTGGTCACTATGCATGTTTTTAAAACTTCTTTTATGCAAATTAAAATTTTCAAGTTCAAAATCTGTAAGACATTGAAGTAAAGACTTTTAAATGCCTCAAGTCATTTGCATCTGTAAATTCTCTACTTATATGTAATATGTCCTTGTGTGAAAAGGTGACTTTATTTTATTAAAGAAAAATTGATTTAAACTGTTGATGTCTTTAATTTATAGGTAACCTGCCAAATTTGAAATACAATGGAACAGAGAGGCACATGCAGTGACTTCTTTATGGGGTTATTAAAATCCTGGAAAATATCCACTTATCTAGAGTTTTAAGGAATATACAAGGTGTCTGGTGCTATAAAAGGACTTAATTATGAATTTTACTTAAAAGCACGTAATGCAGTGCCCTTTATTTAAAGTGATCTGTCACTTTCTACATCAGACAACTTACTGTCATCCAGAAAAACACCAAGGAAAAATACACATGTGAAGGAAAAATATAAGAATTGCATAATTTGGAAGTATTCTCTATGTGAAAGACAATGAGAAGTCTTTTGAGGTCAAGCATCAAAAGTTTTCTAAAATGCTCCTATCATTTCAAGTGAAAAGAAAATAAATTTCCCCTAAGTATTTAATTAAAGTTAAATTACAAATGCCAATATTTTCTTGGTCTTATAACCTAGAAACTTTAACCTCTTCTTGTCTTCAACACTATCTCACCACACCTCACCTTTGTTGCTGTTCTTTTGAAATGTTTACCTAGTTACATCTCCTCTAACACCCTCCCTTATCAATCACCTCCCCAGAGATTGTTGGTACAGAAAGTCTTGGGTTCCTCTAGCTGAAAATTCCTCAAAATTGAATCTGTAAAAATAAATAAATCCAAGTTTAGCATTTTTTAAAAAATGGGTTGGTAACCAAATGAATCAAAATATAATATGTTTAAAACTATGTTCCTCTAAGTTAGAATTAGTTGCATTTTATTTTAAGTTATAAACTTCTAAAGAAAGTAATGGGCAATATTTATACCTATTTATTTTTCCCTCTCTCTTTGACCTTTGTGTGAACATTGCTTAGAGTATCAGATAGGGCTCTCAGTTTTCTACTCTGCTAGAAATGCAGAAAAAAAAAAAAAACCTGTTATTTCCCATTGAAGTTCACACTCCAGAGGATTGACCCTATACCTAAAAGGCCTAGGTCTTTCCCTTTTATCATTTTCATTTCTTTTTGCTCAAGTACCACTTAATCCCATTGTATCTGAGAAGGCTATCTCTGATCCAGTTCATCTTCATGTACCCCCAAAGAATTTTCAAAGGCTTATTTTCTTTTTTTTAACCATAATGAAATAAATGGCCTTTTTCCAATAAATGTTCACACTTCCTCTGGGTACTTGGATAATCAGAATTTATCAACTGAAGAAATATTGATGGTTTGTTGTGGTGGTTTGGTTTTGTTTTGTTTCTTTTGCTTTGCTTCAGTAAATTACTTAATATTGTCCCTGGGAATAACCAGCTCTAAAAATAACCCTAGCACAGAGTCACAATTTGGCTTTCATACGGTTTTGAAAGAAAACCATTAAAATTGCATTGATCTTACAAATATTGATCTAGTGCTTGATATCAAATATCAAATGAGATGCTGTCACTGCCGCTGATCACTGTGTCAGCTGTTTAAATTCATGTCCTCTTCCTTCTTCATTGTCACATGGATTCTAGTTGCTGAGGCTAAGTAAGATTTTCATAATTAAAACAAGATCAATTTTTATTCCTGTTCTTCACATTTCTAGTTTGACCAAACATATTTAACAGTCTACCTGCTTGTCACACAAGGGGGGGTGACAGAAGAATGTGACTCCTTACTAAGTAGGTTATATGTCTATTTAATTCTTTGTCCTAATTTTTAAATAATTTATCTATATCCTATTTTCTTTCTGATCACCTGTTTTTTTAATGAATCAAATTTGTTTTGTTGAAAATACAGCTGCTCAAATACCATTTTAGTACTTGAGTTCTTAGTCATTTCTTAATTCATACACACACTATAGTAGGCAACTTGCTTCTTTTACTTTAGCTGAAAAATGTTTTAAAATGCCACTTGGAAAAGTATTCAGCTTAAAGAATTACTTAGGCAAAATTGAAGAAATCTATAGTACTTTCTCAATAAACTCGTGTTATCTAGCAGGTTGTCATGTTTATTTCCTATCAAATCCCAAAATGGTGAATTGCCTTTGGATATGTGTAGAATCTCAAATCATTCTTTTTCTTTCCACTCTTATCTTTACTTTGAATATCAAAAATTGCTGATTGCTTTACTTTGAAAAGTGGAAGACTACCTATGATGACCATTTAACACGGCTCTCTCAGCAATAATGAATGAGAAATGAGGACTAGAACCCTCCTGGAGGACTGTTGAAAGTATACAGCCGCACTCGTATTTTCCACATCGTAAGACAGGGGAGAAATGTCTTAACGGGGTGTGTGTGTGTGTGTGTGTGTGTGTGTGTGTGTCCCTTTCCCTTTTACACCTGAGCTTGGTTTGGGGCGCGCAGAGTGAAGCGGAAGGAAGCCGCGCTCTCCCCAGCACCATGGACAGCGCCCGCCTGCCCCCTGCCCGCTCTTGGCTGGAACCCCGAAGTCCGGCCTCGCCAGATTCCCTTCTCTGGCCACTCCCCCCACCACAGAAAACTGGCTCCCGAAATCTTAGGAGCTGAGCCCAAAACGACAGTGAGTTGAAAGTGTGCGCAGTTCGTGGGTGGTGAGCTGCTCGCTCCTCGCCCGGGGTTCGTCTGAGTGCCCAAAGTTGTCACAGGGTCCCTGCGCGCCTCCCCGAACTGCGGCTGGTCCGCGCTGCCAGCAGCGCCGTCTCAGACGCCTTCCTGGTAAGGGTCTTCCCTGCTCCAGCCTTCACTCTCCTCCGGCAACTTTCCACTACCACCCCTTGAGCCGGCCGGGCTGCAGGGCCGGTGTAGGGGGTCTGCTGCACCAGCCGCACAGGCTGCCCGGGTTCACGGTCCGGGCCCCACAGCTCCGCCTCCCAGAAGACACACTCCCGGGCCCTTGGTCCTGGGCTCTGGGGGCTGGAGCTGTGCAGCAGCTGGGGTGCACCGGGCACTCACTCACTGGGTCCTGGCAGCCCTGCAGCGGCTCGCGGCTTTAACGCCCAGCCGGGGGCCTGGTCGCTCAGTAAAAACCCTGACTGCAACTTCTGTGCCTGCTGCCAGGAGGGGCGGGCAGGCTCAGGACCGCGGCGTCTTCCCTGCAGACCTCAACCCCTACCTGTGCGTCTCCGCACACCTCCCTGTGTGGCTTTCTTTTTCACAGTCGCGATAAGCCAAGTACCACAAAGGCAGATCACTTACTGTGGGGTGTCTTTTTCACTGCTTGATCGCCCTAGCAACTCTTCAGGTGCCACCCCCAAGACAAGTCTAGTTTTTAAAAAATTTCAAATTGCATTGTATTGTATTGAAACTTGCCCCACATGTTGGGCTTTGAGTGAAACCTCTCCTCTCTCACCAGGACCCTATTCTGTTCATCCACTCTCTTGAATTAACATTGAGGACAAAAATATTAGCTTTAGAGTGAGATGCCAAAAACAAATTTCTGTTAAAGATCGATTGTATTTAATCGATTGGTGGTTTTAAACCAACTTGATCCAAACTTCTCGAAAGAGTGAAAAACAAAGCAAGAAAGAGAAGACCCTGATAAATTAAGCGGTTTCTTTCCTATAAAACACCCTCAGTAAACCGATTTCACATTTTCTCTGTATAGTAACATAGATTAAGATGGATAATTTCCGGATGAAGCTATTCTCTGATGTAGTATGACAATAAAAAAATTTCAGTGGATTCCACAGTTTAGCAGCAACTTAGCCTCAAAATGCTGTATTTTTCTGTCCTTTAAGACATACAAACGTTTCATTAACACTTGCATGGGTTAGCAATTTAATTTGCTTTCTCCGAAGAGCCATAAGACCGCTTTCTCCTACTGCACTACTTACACAAACTTTTTGCCCTTTCCTAGTCTGCAAAGTAACTGCTGAAATCTTTCTTCCCAAAATTTGTTTTCCTTACAGTTGGGTCATTCTTTCAGTGTTGAGAGTCGTTTTGTCCAAATACTAAGACAAAACCATGCTGCAACTAGAGAGACTCTGCCATGCCCGGAGCTATTTAAACTAAGGGCACAACCTTCCTGTTGAAACTGGGGAAAATTCACCTCAGCTAATGCAATGTGGCAGCGGACATGGGCAGAGTTTCGAGGGGACCTGTTGAATGATAGTCACTTGGAGAATGGCACATTCAAGGCTAGGGTGCACCTGCCACTATCTGAACCTGAAATTGAAATATCTCCATATGTCTGTCTGTCTTTGGTTGGTATGTTTTTCGGGAGCTCACCTCATGAACTGAGTTTCCTTTTTTGGACAAATGAAATATTTCCTATTATCTTTCTGGAGTTTAGGAGCAAGAGAAGGGAATCAGGCAAAGGGCAGGACCTGAGGTTTTCCTTTGTGGGGTGAGGGAATTGTACAGATTTGGAGTGAAGCAGGTAGCACTTAATGAATGCCTGGGTGCAGAGGGTTTGCTGTCAGTCAGATTTGGGGAAGGATCTATTTTCTTAAGGAGAAATTTTCTTTCTGACTCCAGGGGAAGAACTTGTTAAAACAATGATTTAATTTACTTAATTCCTGATCTGGTTTCAGAATGACTTTTCTAGACTATTTTAAATCAGAAACTCTCACCACTTTTGATAGAACCACTTTTGCCAGAGAAAATGCGAAGAAAAGAAGTATGAGAAGTTCACTTTCCCATGTACTGAACCAAAACATTGAGGGTATCGAGCAGGTCTCCCTGGCCCCACCTGACCGTGTCCAGTAAAACTGTACACTTTCCTAGAGCATATGCAGCCGGGTGTTTTCTTAGTATTCAACTTTTCTTTTAATCCCAACCGTACCCTTCTGTAGAGGTGCTGCTGTCCTGTCCACTGTCCCCCTGCCAAGTCTTTTAAAATAACCTTCCTTGTCTCTTGCCGTTTGTCAATGTCAGATATACACTGCCTACTTAAAGAAATGCATGTACTTTCTATCTTATAACAGAATAGGATTCCTGAACAAGGTTCTTAGAAATCAGTACTCTCTAAACATTTTCCAGAACCCTCTGGGACAGGAAGAGGTATAAACCATAACTATCAAATTTCAGCATGACAATATTGATTAGAATCTGCAGGGAGATCGCTCCAAATGGGAGAGGTAAAGGCAATGAGCTCGGACTCCCGCGATTCCAGAGGTGTCTGATGCCTGGTCCTTCCTCTGCAGCTCACCCACAGTGCTCTCTTACACAGTGAGAAGTTACCTCAGACTCCTGGCCAAACAACTCAGTAGCCAGCCTGGTCCTCAAATAATCGAGTTGGGAGATGGCTGGATGACTACGGAGAGTTTTTTGAGAGATAGTTACCCCATTGAAAGAAATATCATAATTTTGGTGTTTCCTGACATTATTAAAAGTTTTGGTAACACTCATTCATTCTGTCTCATTCTGTGAAAAAAAATCACCTACTCCTCTACCAAATGAAACTTTGAAGGAACTTTAAGGTAAATTCTGTACTTTTAATGTCAGCTTTTAAAATGTAGTAAGTGTATAGTAAAAGAGAAAAACCATTAGAATAATTGAGTTACACTTTGGCTACCTAGCACTTTAATATCAGAGGGCAGAATCTAGCCAGTTTTCAAGTTAGTCAACTTTTAAAACTGCATGTGTTCTTAGAAAATAATACCTGGGTGGTAATATTACTAATTTACTGGAGATCCTAAACTAGGATCTCAAGGAGGTCATGGAAATATCCGAGAACTCTCCAGTCAGTGGCTGGAGAGGATTTTATAAGCATCTGAGGATCTAGTGACCCACTAAGCACAGCACACTTAAATTTGAATTTTCCTGATCAACTTTCAACCTGGGGGAAGAAAAAACCGAGAGCCATTTGCTTAACTTAATCTGGAACATATGTTTGCATCCACAGCAGGTTTTTGGTGTGTGGCTGGGGCTGATCAAGTTGTAAATTTTCCTCTCTAGGTTTTCAGCGCCTGCTAGTTTCAGCCTAACACCTAGAGAGAGACTTTGCGGGGTTCTTCCCCAGAGCAGCCTGGACTCAACAAAAGGTTTCCAAGCCACCCAGCTCTGAGTGGTATTAATCTTTCCAAAAGTAGAACATTTCTATACAAATTAGTTCCCCAAAGTCCTAAAAGTGAGTAACAAGTGTAACTCTCCTTTGTGAAACTGTTGGTAAAATGTCCTTAAAGAGAAATTTTTTTTCACTTGCCACTCCTCCATCCCTTACCTGCAACCCTTCCTTTAAGGGACAGACAATGTTGGGAGAGTGGTGGTGCTGTGAAAATGACATCTTCATTCAACAAAACAGTACACAGGTTCTTTGGGCTCATCTTACTGTTTTTCCATCACAAACTTAGAACTATCGCTTTTTCTCTTTGTGCTTCAACACAAAGGAATTCTCCCCCAAACCCAAATGTGTCTTCAATATCTGAGAAGAATCAGTTAGTGGTTCAAATAAACACACATTAGAATCCACAAATTACCATGTTAAACAAGCTTTGTAGTGACTTTTATTACCAATATTAAAACATACCTCTTGATAGACATGCAGTTTTAGTACTGGAGCCTTAAACAAATCATTAGCCTTTTAAAAATCAATTAATGATATCCCGTAATGACAAATGAAAGTAGTAGGTTCCCTAAGATCAGCTTAATTCAACCTGAAATGGGAATGGGGAGCAGTGGTGGAAGCGACTGACAGACTCTGGTGGGAAACCTCAGAATTGCAAATAACCATCTGGACCTGCTGATTTATCCTTTCCTGAAAACCTCAATCAGATGACTGGAGGAAAAGTTGAGGTGCTTTTTGAAAGAGAATGAGGAACTGAGCCATAAATGTGCCCTAGATTCAGGAGCAGAATTTCCCTACGCTTTACTAGTATATAGATTAAGACAGGCAGCGCCTACCTGAAAGCTACCTTAGTCAAAAAGAGAGCAAAGTTGACAGAAAAAAAGTCAATACTAACGTTACCATCACTATGCTAATCAAATGCCCACAACTAGCTCAGAACCACGGTGCTAAAACGCCACTTTAATTCTGAAATGGAAGGTCCCGAGACGCCGAGCGCCATCTAGCAAACAAAGTTAGAATCAAAGTGCGCCCAAGCCGAGCTCGGAGCTCTGAGAGACCAGGGGACGCAGCAGCCAAGCCAAGCGGACTTACAGACGCACTGCTGCGGTGTAACCACCGGCCCAGTCTCACCCAAGCCCAGCGCTACCTGCAAGTTTCCGCTCTTGGTCCCAGAAGCCAACTCAAACAAACTTAACTACTGAGGTGAGATGGACCGATTCCGCCTTCTGCTGAGGCTGAAGGACAGCTCCTCACAGGATTGCTTTTTGTCTCTAATCAGAACAGGCGGCCTCTCCATCCCTTCCTCCCCTACTCCCGCAAAGGAGCCCAGCGTCCAGCTAGTTCTGCATCTTCCTGTCCACATGGCGACAAAGAGCAGTGGCTGAAAGGCTCACCTTGGGCTTAAATGATTCCCAGGGCTTCCGTGCAGGGGCAAGCGCACTGCTGGGAAAGCCTAGCAGGGTTGGAGAAGTCATTTCGCGTTTCTAAGGCTTCCCAGACGCCTCTTGACAGGCAATCAGAGCTATCTCTGAGTGGCATAAGACGCAGATTCACTTAACAAGCCAGGACTGGTCATGGAGATGGAAAACTGTCTCCCAAATACAAACAGGATAACTTTATTTTTCTCCAGGCAACCTGGTATTTGATATTTCCTTTGGCTGAAAGAAAGTCAAAGGTAGCTAGGATGCTGCCAGATAGCCCTGTTAGTTTGTAGCCCGAGGGAAAGACAGTACTTTTCCCATTTTTAAAGTTGAATGATGTTACCAAATTATGTGCATTTTCCTTGGAACTGGGCTAACAACATAACTACAAAATAAAGCTTCTGAGGCTCTGATAGAAAACAAATTAAGAACAATGTACTGCCTTCCATATGGGCAAGAACCCCATATTCTTCTTTGAAACCAGTCGATCCGAATTGATAAAGCAAAAAAAAAGAGTTCAATAGTATGCCTGCTTTCTAAGGAACTGTGGAATCTTTTTGTAATTTCATTTTAAAGCAGAGGGGAAATCCAGTGTATATACATGCTAGCCTTAAAGTACTCCTAGACTCCCCGCTATTGAATATTGCCTCTTGTAATAGCTCATTGATTCACATTGTTCTTAGAATACTCAGCCAGAGCATGGGTGTTCAATTGTTTTTGTCTCTTTCCTTTACTCTCACCTCCCACAATTTTCCTCAGTGAATAATTGTGTAAAATACCAATAATGATAGTAAGTGGAAATAAAATAGTAAAATGATATTACAGTCGAGTATTAAATTCTGCTCCAATCTCGAGTTTGTTTTTCAGTGAAAACAGGCAATAATAGATACAAAATAACAGTTCTCTTTATTTTCTACTATGTTATTTCCAATGCAAAACAATCACATCAAAAATAAAGGAGACATCCAATAAGAAGGTATTCAGTGTGCTCATTAAAGTATCTCCACAGGTTATAGTATTTACAGAAAGAAATCCAACAAAACTCACAACAAGCCTAAGCCAATGGAGAGAGGACTTCAGAGCTTAACTGACACTTAGAAAATACCTGAAACATTCCTATAAAACCTCCTGGTCCCCTTATGTCTGAAAACCTGTAAAATTCTGAGGATGGACAGCAGATACATTTCTCTCACTCTTGTCCTCTCCTCCCTCTTTCCTGTCTGAAGTTTAGAGGAAAAGTTTCCAGGTCAAGCTTGCCTCTGGATCGAAATAAAAACCCGTGTGTGTGTGTGTGTGTGTGTGTGTGTGTGTGTCTTGTTAAATCGCACATTTCTCCCATCAAGGTCTTCTTAAACATGGAACCTTCTCTTAGACAGGGTACCCAGCTGTTTAATTTAACATTGATTTATTGCTTTTAAAAGTAAATTTACACACATGCCAGCAGCGCTCCGTTTTGTTTCCCCAGACTCTGAGATTTATTTTCTACTTAGCGCTTGTCTGACAAAACAATGTCCTTTAACTTTATTACACATCGATGAGGAAATCTGTCTTATTTTTGTTCAGATTTATTGCTGTGTTACTTGTGGGGACTTTTGTGATCCAAAAAGCCTGAGGTCCAAAAATAAATAGAAAATTCAACAGAGATGATCACAAAATAATAGTAGAAACTTTAGAATATGACCAGTCTATACCAACCTGCTGGGAGGGGAAGAGGTGGAGTAGGGTACAGGGTGCCCCTAGGAAGCAAAGTAACCAAGGAAGGGCAAAAAATTTTACTCTAATAGGCAGGTGGTGTTGGGAGGCAGAGTAGGCAAATCTGGTCTCTGAATATTGCCAGTTCTTAGTGCAAACGTAGCTGGAATGGTAGGGCAGGGCGTCGCACCAGCAGGGCTCCCCACCCAGGGTCACCTTACCTCCGTGCAGAACTCCCAATTATCACATGTCCGAGATGACTGAGCCCAAGGGAATTAAGATGGACTTTGAAGCAGCTTTTACGGTACACTTCATCTACATTTGGGTTTTCTTTAGTTCCCATTAAAAGGGCCACTTTCTTCTTTTCACTGATATACTGTCTTTGTGTCCTTCACTGCACACTCTTAAAAAAAGTTCTCCCATCAGATCGGGAGCAAAAAGGAGAGGATGACATAATAACCGTCATAATCATGAAAACTACCACCAACAACAAACAACCGACGCTGGGGGCTTAACTCTTTCAAAAGAAGGTTTTCTCTCTGGAAGACGTGGGTCTCTCAATTTAAAAAAAGGAAAAAAATTAAAAAGCTGGGGTTGAGAATGGAGATAATGGAAGTATTCCTGAGGTTAAATGATCTGAAAGCTGGTTTAAACAATCTATGTGTGGGATAAGCTCTCCTTTCCCGTCCTCATTTCTCAGGGAGGCATCCACCCTCAATTTAGAGGTTGTCAAAGGAGGAGAGGAGGACTCGAGCTTTTCTAACAAGTAAAGCGGGGACAGGTTTTTGTTTTTAGGGTGAGGGAGAACTTTTTGAGCTAATCCCTGTCTGTGCCACCAGACCTTCTTAAAAGATGCCTGTGTGAAAGCCTAGAGCCTTCACTGCTTGGCTTACTGTGGCCAGCGAGTCCTCAAACCCTGTTTACATGTCCCAGAAATTTTTGCCACCCCCAAAAGATGTGTGTGTGTGTGTGTGTGTGTGTGTGTGTGTGTTTAAAGTTGGATCAGTCTTTCTCCCGAAAACACATCAAGACATCACGTATTAGGAGAGGCACGAAGAAGAGGAGGAGGAAAAAGAAAGAGAAGGAGGAGGAAAAAGAAAAAGGAAAAGAAAAAGAGAAGAAAAAAAATTTAAAGAAAGGAAACTAGCTAAAGGGGGAGGGGAAATAACTGCAAAACTGAAAATTCTCCTGTACATGCTAGCAGCCCCCACCCCGTCTGTCTCCCGGTTGGCCTCTAGAAAGGGGTCCTGCCACTCAGCAAGGCGCAGTCCCTTGCCCCGCTCGCCATGCGCCCACTCGCCGGCCCCGGGCGCGCAGGCCGGAGCCGCAGGCCGGAGCCGAGCTCTGCCCGGCGGAGCCGGCGTCCACTTCGCACCCGCAGCGCCCGCCCGGCCGGGCCGCGCTCTTCACCCGAGCCGCCCCGGGCGCCCCGGGCACCCCGGGCCGCTCGCCCTCCCCCCGCGGGCCCGCGACGCTGCGCCCGGGCCGTCACGTGGCCGCGCCCCAGCCCTGGGAGCCCTTTGTTAAGCCCCTCGGTCCCCACGCGCGGTCGCCGCGGCCCGGGCAGGGCGGCGCGAGGGATGCGCCCACACGGCCACCCGGGGACCTCGACTGGCCTCCGCCCCGGAGAGGCCCCAACACCTTTGGCAGACGCCCCCCAGCACTTGGCAAAGCAGGATTCTCAGCCCTTGGAGGGAAACGGACCCGGGCCACCTCCAGTGTTTCAAACCACAGGCACAAAGGGGGGCGAGGGTCCGGGCAGGGCACGCCTCCGCGGGGCTGTAACCACTGGGCCGCCCTCCTCCTCCTCTCCTGTCTGCACCACCTCGCCCCCCATCCTCTGCCGGCTCAGAGGCTCAGTGGGTGGGAGTGTGTGTGTGTGTGTGTGTGTGTGCGCGCGTGTGTACCTAGGGTATGTCCTGTACTTCCAACCTTGCTAGGGTGGGGAAAAGTGTTCTCTCCTGCAAATGGACTGGAGCGAGAGTTTAAGCGACTTATTTGGGAGGAAATAGGGGGTCAGATTTGGTCTAAGTGGAACATCTGCAAAACATTCAAGCAGCTTATTCAACAAAGAATCTAGCCATTTATTGTAGAAATAATAAAAAGCCACTAATGATTATGGTTCCCACCCCTTCCCCCAAAAGGCCAAATCCTAATGAAATAATTCAAAGGTAGGCCTCATTTCCTAATAGTGGAATTAAACAACAACAAAAAAGAGCCTAACTAAACTTTCCAGCTCTGCCTTCTTAAGGGCCTGGGAACCTTGCTGAGAAATTAGGTAAATAAAAGATGAGTTGGAATTTCTGTGGAGCTGAGGCTGCAGGACCCGATTTGCACATAGTTCTGCCTTGATATGCAATTAAATGACAGTAAATTCCTCTTTAAATAATAAAATTTGGAAGACTCTTCAGGATGCAAAGATGTCTAGGGTTAAGTAGCTTTTAAAACGTCAGTTTTTAAATGACTCGCGCGATGAATAGCTACCTTTAACTCCTAAAACCATGATAAATATGCTATACATCTGGGTGCCAGTTTATCTCTCCATATTTCTTTTTAAAATGAGGAAAGCATTCATAAAAAGCTACTTGGCACACTTTATTTTAGGAAAGCAGATGTTAATTTTTTCACGTATCATTTTATGACCAAGTACATGTGTAACGTTGGAACCCATCCAGAACGCCTCTATTATTTGCTAAATGACTGCTAGTCGAGGCATGTTATCCTCAGCCTAACTATAGTCTAGGTTATATCAATAAAGTAAACATCTGTGATTTTTTTCTAGCCAGCCGAGTTGGGGAGGGGTGGCGTAAGGAGTTACTATAAAGGAGAGAACAGAAGAAAAAAAATAAATAAAAGAGTTTGGGCAGGAAGAGCACACCTGCGTTGCAGCAAATAGGATATTTATATTGTTCAGTGCAAAACAAAGTCCCTTCGTCGGGCACTCGGGGATATTTACATGGCGGGAGATAAAGTTGAAAGCCTTTCCTGGCGTGCCAAATGGGATTCTCCCTGCGGCCTTCTGCGTCGCGAGATAACAGGTACCGAGCGCTCCTGGCGGCGTCGGGCCCGCGCCACCGCCCCGCCTTCCGCGCGCGGCCCCAGGCCCGGGCGCTGCAGAGCCGGCGCCGGACGCTCGGAATTCCCACGCACCGCGGCGGGTGCAGCGGGGTTCCCGGGCTGCAGATACGCTGGGGAAGCGTCCTCATTTGCCCTGCGTCGCTCGGGGACGCCGGCGCCCCGGATAAGCCGGTGGCATGATAATTAATGGAATACAATATTTATGGTCCGGTGTATTGACTCTGAGGCGGGCGCGCCGTGTAGACGGTCCGTGGGGGTCTGACAAACAGGGGGTGAGTGAACAAACATAATGACCGGAGTACTTATGTCTATCGGCTTTACTCACTTAAACCTGAGGCATGGAACATCACGATAAATATTAATATCCACCTCGACTGCACCGCTGTCCTCTTAAAGCTCTCCCTGCCCTTTGCAAAAAAAAAAAAAAAAAAAAAGCCAGGGAGGAGGTTTTTAACATAAAATGCTGCAAATATGAAAAATAGGTCACCAATAAAATTGGTCTCAGCATGGAGCGTAATTGCAACAAAGTGCCGCCGAGTAAAAATCGAGGAGTGAGCTGGCTGAGGCGGCACAGTCGCGAACCATCTGGTGTGTATTAAAAGCGGCGCTGTAAATATTGCTGAGAGCTAATGCATTATCGGCTTCTATAAGTGCACAGGGCCTGCAAGCTTTCCATATGTTAGAATATGTAGATCGGCTGAGGGAGGAGGTGGTGTCCGAGCCGTCACCGGCCCTCAATCACTGGCCCACTCTGGAATCCTGGCCAGAGCCCTGTGGGGTACTCTGCCCCATCCCCTCTCCCTCTCCCTTCGCCTCGCCCGTTCTCCCAGCTCCTCTTTCTCTCTTTCTCTAGCTTTTCCTCCCGGTTCCCTCCTTCCTTCCTTCCATCCCTCCTCCTCTCTCCCTTCTCTCCAAGGGGATAGGGCAGGCCTTGCTGACGTCACTTCACATCAGTAAAAGAGAGTAACTGTTTCAGAGAGAGGGCGGAAAAAATTCATCTGTTTTTCATCAGAGCTAAAGTTTGGCCTTTTAAATAGAAATGAGCTGCCCGGCCTGCGTCCTCCTTCTGTTCTGAAGCGGGAACCATCAGCACCTCCTCTCCGGAGGGTGGTCCGAGAGCCTGGGGGGTGTTCTGCGCCCCGCGAGAGCAGAGTCACCCCGTGAGCGGTTCTGATGCCAGAATCAGCTCTCTGAGATGAAACTAATTAAAATAAAGTGCAAAGATGGGGTCTGCTAGAGGAGACTCCCCACACACCTCCGGGGCAACTTTTGCCGAGGAGGGTGGCGGCTCCTGGCTCCTCTCTGCACTTTAGCTTGGACTCCTGGAAATTCTTCCCCGGTCTCTATCCTCTCTCCATCCTCCCGCCCCCCACACGCCGAATTGCCACACACAGCACAGCTAATAATTTCCCTGCTGTCACATTACTTTTCTGGGGAAAGCAGTTAAGAGCCCTTTTCCTGACGCTACCCCATACTTAAGAGTTTACTGTAATTACCCCGTCATCTCCTCTGAGTGCCCCCCCATATTCTTCAGCTACAACTTAAAAAAAAATTTTTTTAAACTCAAATCCAGTGCTAAGAGATTTCTGTGCATTGTCCCCCAGAAATCATTTTGTCTCTTCCCAAAGTTGGCCTGGTCTCTTTCCTCCTCCTGTGCTAGGTCACTGTCCCCTTCCCTTCATCCCCGCCTGCTGAGCGTGCAGGCTGCACACCTCCAGCACTGCCGGTGTGGGTAAACCTGCTGGTCACGACAACCCAAGTTCAGTCAGCAAATAAATAAAACTCTTACTTTTTTGTTTGGCTGCCGGCTGCATTTCCCCTCCGGCCGTTGCCTCCTTTAATTATAGGAGCTATATTTCTTCCCTGGGAGACATTCGAGGGGATTTTTAGTTGGAAACTCGTTTCTGCTGAGTTATTTTGGAGCCAGAACCAGTGAGTGGCCGGTACCCAGAGGCTTTGAGTGAAGTGCAGATTGAGACATATCGAGTTCCCTCTAAAAGGATCATTTCTTGTGGGAGGTTGGACACAAAGTTTGCACTCGTGACTGGCATTCCAGTGAGAGACGTGCATATTTTAAAACAACAAAGCAAGCTGGAAAGAAGGCTTAGGGGAGGGGGAGAAAACTTGGAAAGAAGTTACTAAGTGACAAACATCTGTCAACATGGGATAATTTGTACACTACCATGTAACACTATCTGCCTAGTTTGAGGGAGTTCAAGGAACAAGATGTAGGAGAGCAAAGTAGATACATATTATCCCTGGGAGACAGGGTAAAAGGACTTTCCCCAAAATAGGTGTGAGGGTGAAGAAAACCACACAAATCAGTGTAATTTGCAAATGTCTCTTAGAATAGTGGGGGCATCTGAAATTACATTTTTCTGGTAGTTAATTCATAATCAGATCCTTCACAACTTTGAAAGATGTCCTTTATTTTAAAACAATGGGTAATAAGCAGGATGTTTATTATAGAAAATAACTTTATTCCATAATGAGGAAAAAACCAAGCAGAAGAAAGAAGAGAAACAAAAAGCTCCAGCCACCCCTGGCCGCTGTGTCCTGTGAGCCTTTAAAAGTACCAGCTTTGCAGGCGTATGCGAGCCAGACATACACCCAGCCACCTCTCCTCGTGGGTTACAGGAGAAATAGCAAGATATTTCCAGCGGATTTTCTCTCATTTACTTAAGCTTGGCATTTCACAAGCATCTTGCATTTTGAGAGAAAAAAGCAAAAAAAAAAAAAAAGTTCCCTGTGAGGAGGGAAGTTGTTAAGGCAGAGTAAAAGATCAGGCAAAATATTGGTAGCTCTTTTTTTATTTCTTCACCCCCCCCAATAAAGGGAAACCTTGAATCTCTCTGATTCAGTCCTATGGAAGTTCAGTCTCCAGTTTCCACGGAGAAATCTTTTTCTCTTCCAGATCTGGAGACAAAAGGAGAGGAGGCCTGGTGGTGAGCGGGATATCTCTGTTAGTTGTCAGCGCAGGTCCATGGGTTAGGAATGCTAATGAGCTGTTGGCCAGCTGAAGACTTGGTTCTTGCTCTCGCACACCCTGACGCACACGTACACCCGGGCTCCCGCTCCTCCCTGCCGCCTGACAAGCACACAGACCAGCCTCGTGCACGACCCTGTCTCTCTCCTTTTTCCTCTGAGCCCAAGATCGATCGCTGACCCCACCATTGGGCCAACGCTTTATTTATCTGGCTGCGCAATGATATTATCAGCCTTAAACGTTATATACAGCAAATGTCTTCCTAAATCAACACAATAGGAGAGCTTGCAGGGACCAGCCTGGGCTTCTTAAAGAAATCCCTCGCTATCTCTCTCTATCTTTCTCCCTTTGCCCTCCTCCCCTTTCTGCTTGTTTCCTGACAATTGAGGGTATTTTATAAGCTGGACTTTGGGGTTTGATCCCTGGCTTTCAGCTTGGAGGCCCTAGCAGTCCAGGAGATGGATAGACACCATTATCCAGCTATCACTGAGATTCCCATCAGGGGTTCCCCTGTCAGCGGGATCCAGCTGCCTAGACCCACTCTATTCACAAGATCCGGATTTTTCAAAATTGGGGTAGAAGGGAAAGCAAGGGGTGGGGAATCAAGTGTGCAACCCTGCACCGTGTTAATTGTTTTCTTTCCTCTCAATTACATTCATAAACCTATTTTCTGCATTGCATGTTATTTCTTTGTGCTTCAAAATTGAAACCACGTGCAGCCTTCTCCCCTCCGCACACACAATAAATGTACCTCCCCCTCCCCCAACCCATCACGTAACTATTTACATCTTGGCTACTCACTCTGCCTCCGGCCAGGGAGAAGAAATTGGGCCCAGGGGACTAGGTGAGGCTTTGTGAAAGCATCTCTCCAACCCAAATCTGGAGTCCCCCTCTTGGGCAAAGGTTCCTGGGTTCACTTCCCGACCCCCCCCCTTGCCCCTTCCTCCCACAGGTGGTTGACGCTGAAGCAGGGCAGGAATGGGGCTGGGAGGGGGTATCAGGGAAGATATCGCAGCAGCTCTGCAGTGTCCGGCCAGGCCCACCCCAAGCCCAGGCTCGCCTTCCAGCCAGCCGAGGTCAGCTGTGCCTTTCCTTGAATGCTGGGTGCGACAGACCTGCGCTGGGAGGTGCTGCTCCCTAGGGAGAATCCCAGCTCCAGGCCCTGCCAGGCAGAGAAGTCCCCCCCCAATAAACAATAAATAAATAAATAAATAAATAAATAAAAGTAAACTCCAGAGGGGGGAGAGGGCCTAGAAAATGGATTTGCTGACAAGGAGAGATAATAAATGAGAGGCGCTTTCAGATAGATATCTCAGACGTGAAATTGCGCCCAGCTGGTTGTGTAAGCAAACAAATAGTTTCATGTTAGGAACTCTCAACTTGTGGCTTGATGAATAGAACACGACAGAGGTAAATGGGTCTTTAACTCATTTAGGAATACAACTCTTTGGCTTCCCAAGGAAAAAGCCCAGTGATGCCAGGGATCCCAAGCAGGCCCTTTAACAAGAGTTTTATTAGTTAGCACTTGCGTTCCCCTCAACTCCCTCCCCACCCTCTCCTCCTGGTCTCCTATTTGCAGAGATGTTCAGGTGATTTGTTCCAAGGAATCATGGGGATCCTGGGAGGTGATTCAGCCACTGTAGGAATACAAGGTGTGCCTATGAGTGCAGGAAGAGGAGAAAGGATATTTTTAAAATAAACTATTTTTTGTATGCTCCAAGGAGACAAGCTCAAGTGGGTTATGAATGGTCGGGCTTTAGGTCTCTAGCTCCCCTGACAGTTGGACTAAGTCCTGCCCAACTCCAGCAGCAGAGACCTGGACCCCCAGTGGTCCAGTGGATGGGACCTGCATCCCCACCTCTGGGCTTCCTTCCACCCAGCCTGGTCCCAGGATAGGTAGGACAGAGGGGTGAGGTAAAGGACATAGGTTTCCTCCCAGGTGCCAGAAAGGCTTAGCCCTGTTCCCTAACTGTCCCAGAGAACAGGACTCCCCAGATGGCCTTTCAGAGGTTTGCAGCAAAGCTTGTGGCTAAGGTAGTTGAAACTGATTTCAAAGCCCTTTAAGCTCTCAGCTGTCCAGCAAGTGTTCAGGCTAGAATAAAGCCCAGAAAGTCCGAGGTCACAGATAATTTTGAGAGTGAAGTCATTTTAGGTGAGTTCCTCTTAGACTGGTGAGCTGTATTTTCTCTGGCCCTGAGAAGTAATGGGTTCTACCTTGTCCCCTTAGCTTAGCTCCACATTCTGACTCTTTAGGACTCCCGACAGCCTGGCCAGGCCCAGGCCTAGGCAGGCTCCATGCCCCAGGCAAAAGCAACCAACCATCTGGCCTACACCAGCCTGCAGCCTCGCACCTGAGTTCCACGGCTCCCCCTGGTGCCTGGCATGGAGGCGGGCACAGGGGCTTCCTGGCTGCTACCCAGGCAGGGGAGGTCCCCACCTGCTCCACCTTGCTTCCTGTCCAGGTCCTGGACCAGCAGTGACCAAAACCCAGAGAAAGCCCTGCATGTGCAGTCAGGGCAGCCTGGTTATTCCTGAGGCCTGGCCCTGCGCCTTCCCCTCCTGGGGACCTGTGCTGCCTTCCTAAGCCCCAAAGGCAGAAACTGTGGTGAGGCCAGCAGGAAGTGGAGAGAGATGTCCACACAGAGAGCTGGATTCCCACTTGTCACAAGGCTTAGCCCTTCCTTTAGACGCTGCTTTCTTGGTTCCTAAATTTTCCCTTAGCAGGAAGGAGATTTCTGAGTCCTTTCTGTGCCCTGAGTGTGCACAGCCTTTGGGCTTGCATAGCCTGAGTCCTTGAGAGGCTCTGTCTCTCAGTGAGACAGAAACCTCTGATTACGGCAACACCAGTGTTTCTCTGTGTGTAGTGCAGAGGCACAGGGAGAGGGGCACCCCAGCAATTGAGGAGACAGCAGAGAAATCCACTGCCCAGACTCTGAAAGGACCTCCCCTTTGCTCCTATTTTTCCCAGCCACAGGGCTCCTCATAGAGCCTACAAGGGAGTCCATGAGGCCACAGGAAGTCCTGCCTCCCCCTTTGCTAGGTAGACTGGCCCCATCAGAGTTTATAAAAGCAGCCTCAACCACACCGATCTTGAGCAACCCTCTGGACCCAAGAGCAAGAGTCAAGTGCCCACTGTCACCTCTGAACACCAGAGCAGGTGCTCCTATGTCACTGGCCTTTGCTCGCAGGCCAGTCTCTATACTGGTTGCCTTGTGTTTGGGCCTCCATATTGAAATTAATTGAAAAGTACATTTCCGACCTATGAAAATGTTTATCTGTTTTCATCAGAGATCACACCGTAATGAATATATTTACATCTCATTTCCAGAAAGGCAGGAGAGATCCATGAGCTCCAGCAGGGAACCTGCTCCCCTCCCCCAAGTCAGCCCCTTAGCAGCAGCCCACCACACCCCAGGACAGGAAGAGCAGAGTGACTGGGATGGAGAGTTTCCCGAGACCAGCTCCCAGGCGGCCAGCGGTTAACCAGCAGGTCTCTGCGCCCCTGTCTGGTCTTAGGCGTCCAACCTACAGGAAAGTCAGTTTCAGCCCTAAGAGGCCCCTGGGCCTGGTGCAGAGAATGAGGACAGCGTTGGGGGTCCAGGCTTTGTGGGTCTAGCACCCTCGCTCAGGCCACCACCGGCCATCCTGGCCTCTAATCTAGGGTGTGCAGGGGCATGTCCACAGTAGCTGGGCACTGTCCATGCTGTGTGTGCTGCACCCAGAATACCGGAAACCGCAAGCGGGTTGCGTGGAGTATCGGAGCCTGTTAATACGTTTTGGAGGGGGAGGACCTGGAGACTTCTAGACCGGCAAATTGAAAGCAACACATTGCCAGTGACTTCTGAGAGGGAAGCGCTTGCTTCAACCGGGACTGTCTGGGGCTGGGGGGAGGGGGACGGGTGAGAGGTGTTATTTTTAAAGATCTGGCTTTATTAATACGTTAAGAAAGAGCTCCCTTGGCAGTATGTGTTCTCACAGCTCCGGCTCAGATCCTATAAAACATTCATGCTCTGAAAGCTGTTACAGAGAGCTGCCCCCCACGCATACCCAACCAGAGGCCTCAGAGGGAGGTTTCTGCCCTGCCAGGGGCCAAGGCCCCAAAAGCGTCCTCCACGAAGGGCTCGCTCCATTGCTGCTGACCCCAGCTCCTGGGGTCCACCCTGCTAAGTGCCACGTCGGGTGCAGGCGGTGGGTGGGCCTTGCGTCTGCCCTTCGGGGTGCCAGCACCCTCCTGGGAACCCTGCCACTAGATCTGGAAGCACAGCCAGGTCTTGAGGGGACTGTAGAATCAGGTCTTGCAGGCTGAGGCTGCATCCCCCGAGCTGGGGGGATGCGGGAGCCACCAACTGCCCCAAACCTCCTTGGGCAAAGCACTCAGGCAGGGGCGCCCCTCTTCGAACGGCGCCCCCAGCACCCAGCCTTGCCTTGCACTTCTCCAAAACCTCTCCAGCTCAGAACGCTACCACCTGAGGTCAGGCCCAGATGCTGCCCCTAGGCTTGGCACCGGGTGATTCGGCCTGCGCGTCACCCGGCCTGCCCAAGCGCCCTGCCCGGGTGCGTCCAGGGCTTCTGTCTAGCACTCAGGTGTCCTGCCGGGCGCGGACCCAGCCCGTGCACGGCCTGGCCCTCCGCATAAAGCTAAGGCAGGGTTAGCTGTAGGAAATGAGCATTGCCAACTTCGTATTGGACTTTAAAAGTCTCTCCCCACCCCCGCAAAAATACTCCAGTTTTCAACAATAGTTTAAGTGGAAATGAACCAGGGGTTTCTTTTGCACTAATGACATTACTTAAGCAACAAGACACATGGGTTTTGCTAAATTCTTTTATTTTTGTTTAAATTTTCACTTCAATTTTAATTCTTGAAGAACAGCCTCGACAACATATATCGCACTCATTATAAGAAGCAAAGGGTTATATCAAAAATTATTAGTATAGAATCACAGGAAATCTGGTTTGGAACCAGAAAAAAATACAAAACAGATATAGATACATAGACACAGGACAATTTTTATAATTATTTGGAAAATGTTATTTTCCCCTAATTCTTGTTTCCTTTTTTATGCGCATACGATGTTTAAATTTTACAAAAAATGAAAATAAAGACTAGTATTTTACAAAATGAATAACAATGTTCGGTGTGTGTGTGTGTGTGTGTGCGCGTGTGTGTTTCTACATAGGATTCAGTCCACTTCCATAGGTGTTGTTTTCTGTACAGAATATATCCACAGCCGTCCACAATAAATCCTGGAAGGTCCATTAGTTTCCTTCTGTTTTATTAAAATTCTCAATGGTCCTCTCTTCCAAAAAAATTTTTTTTCATTTTCTCACTAGACACAAGATCCTCTTTCTTCCCTTTCCAACGTGCTCACAGATCTGACCCTAAGAGAGTCTCTCTCTCCTGGTTTGCAGCGCTGGCTCGCGTGGTGCACTGCTGCGGGGCGGGTGGCTCCGGTCCCCAGCCCCCTCCCCCGCCTGCCTGGCCCTCAGCACTCAAGCCCCCAGGGCTTCGGAGTCCTCGGCCCTCGGGAGTCTCTCCGTCCCCGGGGGAGGGGGCAGGGGCGGGTGGAACCTGCCGAGCTCTAGGAGCACTGGATGGACATGTAAGGCCAGTTGAAGCTGCTGCCGGACAGTAACATATCTCGGATAAGAGTTTCGATGGGGGTTTTACCTACCAAACGGACGAAGAAGAGCTGCTCGATGACGGAGGAGGACACAGTGCGCAGAGAGGGCAGTCGCAGCAGCAGTTTGCCAAAACGGCTTGGCTGGTTGGGGTACTGGCTCCTCACATACTCCTCCAGGGCGCACTGGGACTTCTCCTGCAGGCTCTCGATGTGGGCAGCATCCGACAGGCCACAGGCATCTGCCCGTGCAGTCACAGGAGGAAGAGACAGGGAAAGGGGCACACGGTTAAGCCAGGGAGCAGCAGGGCCACGGACAACATGCTATCAATTTTTATTTCAGGGAGCAAAGGCAGAAGAAAAACAGGAGGGGGAAAGAAAAGAAATCTTCCCCTACCCACAGCTCCCATACCAATAAAAATAAATCAAGCCCCCACCTGGCCCTGGAAAGCTGCAGATACACACACATATGGCAAGCACCAGCCCCTTTCCTCCCTTTGTTTTTCTTGCTTCACCTTTAGAGTAAATAATGTACGACACTGGAGCCATGTTTGCTGTGGATAGCGACCTGTCCTCGCCTGCAGGGGAGCATCTTTCTAGTTGTGCTCATTAAAGGGAGGACTTTTGCCCCTTTTGCTCCTGATTCCAGGGTGTTCAGGACCCTTGAAGAAATATATAGCTTTGAGGCAGTTCTTAAAGGTTTCTTGGAATCTTTTCTCCAAGCCAAATGACCCCAGCCAAAAAGCTCAAGGAGAACCGAGATTGTGTAGTGAGCACAAATGTAGGCAGGGGTAAGGAATGGCCTAGAATCAGATCAAACCCGCACTTTAGCAATATAGGATTTGAGATCCACTATCTATGCAAGCAAGGACTCTGCAGCAAATCCTCTGTGAGACTGTATACTTCTATCTGTGCCTTAGATCAAGTAATTGAAAATTGGTCACATCTCTGTAAGCTGTATACTAATCAGGAGGAACATGGCTCAGTTACTCCAGGCTTCGGCAAGGAGGCATCTTCAGGGAGCAGACACAAAGCTGGGTGGAGGGCAGCTGCTGCTGCTCAGGGAGTGGGGGGTAAAGGAGGATCTGGGGGTGCGGGGGCCAAAGGAGAAAAAGCAGCTCCACACAATGATGGCATCTCAAAATCTGTGCTTATTTCACACCAACCAAGGTCCTTCTTGGTTGTCTAAAAATATTTTAAGACAGATGATTATACTATATCAACTAACCAGGGGCAAACACACGGAGGGGATGGTGGAGCCAGAGGAACAGAGGAAAGGCCTCCTTCCTAGTTCAAATACCATGTTGTTTCTTGTATTAATAATAAATACTTTAAAAACAGGAAGATCACAGAGGAACCCTTAGCCAGTCAGGAGGTTGACAAGAGATCAAAGACAGAGTTTGCTCATATACAGATCTGGGGAGAAATTCATGCATGGTCGTGCCCTCAAAAGGACATGGTATAATTGTAAATGGGCAAGTGTGACCTTAAGAAGACACAACAAATGATTCAAAGCAAAACAGGTGTCTGCTAAGTTTCTAAGTTTTGTGTCCTTCTAGTTCAAGAACTAGGATTTACAAAGAATTCTAACACCTTCATCTACAAGGTTATGGCCTAGAGCAAAAATACAAATAAAACTAGCCATAATTCAAGAACTTGTGAGGCAAGTCCCCTTTGACCTCAAATTCAGATTGGGTTCCTCTCAGAAGTCTAATTACTCCAGCTAGCTGGGTGGATGCATCCATACTGGCCTGCCTTGGGAAGCCAGTGAGGTTTTAGCGCAGTAGGGCCAAGGCAGGAGCTCTGTGGGGCTTGGTTGTGCAGACCAGGGTCTGCCCTTGACCCCACTGCTAACCTGGCTCCACCAAATGGCCATACTGTGGACTCGTATTTATGTAAATCTTACACTGATCTTGCTTTTCACGCCTTATCTGTCCATGAACCCACAGATCACCCCCAGAGACAGGCAATGCAACTTAAAAAGGACCCCATGATAGATACTCCAGCAGATTTCTGAAAAAGGTCTCTATGGTATCCCCTCAAGTTACTAAAATATTTATCTGATATTTACCACTAGGGTTCCTGGAGTGCAAGATCATTTTCCAACCACCACATACATGGGCCACTCCAAGACAGAAAAGCCCAGGAAAGATGTGCCTGGGTCCTGTGCTGGCCACTTCCATTTCTTTTCTTAACGACGGTAGAGTGCCTGCAGCTGGGCTCACTTGCCAGGTTACCAGCTGGCCAGCCCTGCGGTGCTCCTTGGGCAGGAGCCCTGGTCCTGGCCTGGCTTCACACCTACAGTATTCATTCGCCTTCTTGCAATAGGATTCTCCCAAATGTGAACAGATCATGGGGCTCTTATAGCAATTGGGGGGATACAGTGGCAAAGCCAGGCTGGCAGGGGCTACAATGCAGGTCATATTTACACTCCGAGAGTTATCGTCCTGATAAGAAAAGGAGGAAGAATGTGCAAAATCCATGTCTCACTTTTTATATGGTAGTGTCAATGTGGGAACCCTTAATATTTCTTCTACAGTGTATGGAAAAGAAATTATGTAAATAAATAACCATTACTGCTCAGGCCCTCCCGGCTTAGCCTTTGTAGTGCAGAGAATGTATTTCATGTTGTGCATTCAGAAGAGTTTAGTGTTCAGGAAATATAGATGTAATCAGCTGCCATAACTAGAAATCAAAGTTATTATTGTGCTGAAAATGGATTTATTGTATTTATGTTAACTAGATGGGTCCTTTCAAAGATGGTCTCATTTATTTGAAGGAATATTTAGGTGTATGAATTAATGTATTTTTTAAAAGTAAGTTCAGGTCACGACCTAGTCCTTGGACGCTGTCCAGAATATTAAGGATTAAACATACCATCCGGAGGCCAAATGTGAAAACCACCACAGGGGACCCCCATGCCAGCTTCAAATACTTAGCCAGAGCAAACCACGTTGGACAATATGTCTAAAACTGTCTTTTCCATCATTCAAAGTTTGCTTAAAAGTTGGATGACTTTGAGAAGGCTTCCCATGAATTCCCTTCTGGCTGGCAATCAAAACAAGTTTAGTCAAAAGTGGAAATGTGTTGTATGGAGGAGGGGGGCTGAATTACTACTGACAGCTCTATTTCCATTTTCTGATATTCTGCTTGCAATTTTCCAACAAAATAATGTTATTGTTCACTTCTAGGGACCCCTTGCACCTTGAAGACTTGGTTTAAGAAACTTCTTTGGAAAACTACTTTTTTTTTTTTAAGGAACACTTCTCACAGGAATGTTTTAGGATGGAAAGTTAAAAGAAAAGCATGAATAATTCCACAATGTTCCCTGCAGCCTGCACAGTCCTCGCCTCTCTCTGGGAAAGGGCATGAGATCAGCAAAGTCAAGGGGGTTCAAAGAACCTTGATGGGGGGAGGACTAGGAAAAGGGAGGGGAGACCTTTCTTGAGAGGACCTCTGTCCGGCTCCAAGTTACATTTCTGCTTCCAGACACCTCGCTGGATGAGATTTTAAACCTCCAGCTTCCCTGACACTGGCTCGCTTCCTGATGAATTTGGCTTAAGAGCCGGGTGGTGGAGAGCCAGCCAGGCCCCAGGCCTGCCAGAGCTGAAGCAGCCTGGTCGCTGCTTCCCAGGCTCTTTGTCACTTTTGAAAAACACGTTTCCATCAAGAAGACTTATTAAGATAAAATGCATTCAAACACCGAGGAGGCAATTCAATAAATCTTCCATTTGTTTTAAGGTTCCCAGTTTATCCTCTTGCAAAGAATAACTCCCTCTCTCACCAGTGGACCTGCATTTGCAGTGAAAGTAAAAGGGGGGCAGTCCAAGTCCATGGCTCTGGCCACCCTGCATACAAATGAGATGCTCTTGTCTAAATAAATTATCTGCTGTTCAGATCGATATTAATACTACATTTGCAACATTACAATATTGTGCAAATTTAAGAGTCATTTTAATACAATGTAAATACGATTCTTCACGCATGAAAGCCAAGAAATATTGATAGATTATCCCACCGCTTACTGTTCCGCAACGCCTTGGGAAAGAGCTTGTGCCATCTCTGCTCAAGAATGGTTTTAATTTGGCCTTTGGAGGGCCTGGCTCTCGGATAGATTTATTAGAATGGTTTATTTGTTCTCCAAATGCAGGAATTAAAAACAATAGTGCCAATAACCGTGGTAAAACTGCAGCTTACCCTGCTCACAGTGTGCAAGGCCCAGGTCCCAGTCTGAGAGGCTCTGTTCCCCACCTTTCTGGCTTTGTTTATATTTCCCCCCATTACCTGCTGTACGGGTGTTTATATGTTTCCCTCTTGCAGGTTACAATAATAAAAGGCGGGTAGTGTTCTCAGAGGCTCAGACCAGAGCCCTTCAAAGGCAACATTAATACACTTTCCTGGAAGTTAATTTGAACCATCTATCATAAGAGAAATTGTTAACATGCATGTTACCACCGCCTACACTTAATTTGATATTTTAAAGGCACTCTTTTAAATTTCCAGGGTTCATGGGTTTTGCATAGCTATGAAATTCATCTCAGGGAGGGGGCCCGGAATCCTCTCCTACTTGCCGGTTCTACAGCATTGCTTTTGTTTTTTATCTTTCTTGTTTAGATCGAATCCGTTTTTTACGACCCTCAATAACCTCAGCAACTGCAAACATGAATGGTTTCCGATAAGGGAAAATCAGGCAGCAATAAAGTGGGATTATTTATGATTTATTCTTGCGGATTCTTCTCCTTCCATCTCTCTGTCTGTGTGTGTCTCTTTCTGCCGGGAAAAACTCATCCAGGGAATGTGCCACACAGAGTAGAAAGCCACATTCCCACGTTCTCCTGCTTCCTTCTCCTCCCCCAGAAACGCTGAGCTCTGGCTCACACACGCGCACACACACACACACACACGCGCACACACACACACTCCCCGCGCGCACGCACCCCGCACTCACGCGCAGCCAGCCGCGTCCGCAGCAGCGCCTCCCCGCTCCCCGCAGACGCTCACGCGCCGCCGCCGCCGCCTCCGCCGAGGCCCCGCGCGGGATCCAGGCCGCCAGGCCCGGCGCCGGCTCCCGCACCCGAGCAGCCTCAGCTCCCGCACCGCGCTCCAAGATGGCAGCGGCGCAGCGCCCTGGTCCCCGCGTCCCCTCCAGGCCCCAGGTCCGGGCGCCCTGGCCCGGGGCGCGGCGCGAGGTGCGGGCAGCAGGGCCCTGGCTGCGCGGCCCGGCCCGGCCCGGCCTCCCCGCGCCCCGACCGCAGCCTCACCTGACGTGAACAGCACGATGGCTTTGAGGCAGCTGTACTCGGCCGAGTCGACGTGCAGCGCCTTGAGCTTCTCCACCTGCTCCTGGAAGATGCGGATGTGGTCCATGAAGGCCACGACGCGGTCCGCCGACATGGGCGAGGCGTGCAGGCCGGCGGCGGCCAGCAGCGGCGCCACGTGCAGCGGCATGGAGCACTGGGCCGCGTTGAGCACGAACAGCTCGCTCCAGGTGAGGCGCAGCAGGGACACCTGGTCGGTGATCTGCAGATCCGGGAAGAAGGGGATGTTGCGGGCCCACTCGACGGCGCTGAAGAGCAGGCGCGCGGCCAGCTCGCAGATGTTCTCGATGCCCATGATGTTGTTGGGCTGCATGCACTGGCTGCCGTAGCGCGACGTGGGGTAGGGCTCGGCGCGCAGCAGCAGCGAGATGTAGCCGGACAGGTAGCAGTGGCCATTGAGGGGGTCCCCGTTGGTGAGTGCGTACTGGCCTGGATTGGGCTGGGTTGGAGGCATTCTTCCTCGCTGAACCGCTGACAAAAAGAGAGAGAGAAAAGAGGCAATGTGCATCCAGGGGCTTGCAGAACACCGCCGCCGCCGCCGCCGCAGCAGCAGCGCACCCGACACAATGCAGAGGCTCTTCCCGCAGCACTCGCGCCCGGCGCCTCGCTTCTCCCTGGCTCTCCCGCCATGGCCCAGGCCTCGAGGAGATCCCGGGTGAAGCCCTTCAGCTTCGCAGCCCCAGGTGGTCAGCCGTAGCCTGCGCCCCTGGCCACCTCCGCCCCAGCGGAACTAGGCCTGACTTCATAGCCCCCAGCCCCGCATGGATGGCCCAGAGTGCCACCCAACCCCTAGATCACTGAGAAGGCACACACGGATGACGGCAACCCCACTCACCCCTCCGGAATGTAACAAGTCAGGGTTAAACAATAATATAATAATAATAATAATAATAATAATAATAATAACGAAACCTGAGCAAGGTTGTGGTTCCAGGCAAATGCCTAGCGGCCTCTTCATTTGCAAACAATCAGCGTTTTGCACGTAAAATGATTCCATAGTCTCTAAAAATGCTACAGAATTATCCTCACAACAGATACGAGGTCCACGTCCTACTAACCACTTACAACTTTTGAGTGGAGAGCAAGTACCCCGCACCCCTCCCCTCTCCCCTCCTCCCCCGTCGCCCCATTCAAAGTTCTTGCTATTAAAAGCAACAGAAAATCGAAAAATTTCAAGAAAAAAAGTTGCACTTACAGTAGCCAAACATTATTGAAAAAAGTGGGAAATATAATTAATGTCTGTTCTGCGTGGTGCCACTGCAACCTGCAGCCAGCTTTGCCCAGTGAGTGCACGAGCTTGCAACTGCAAAAACACTGGATTCATTAGCCATCTGAATGCAAAACGTAAGCATGCTTTGAGTTCTTAAAGCTGACCAAAGTTTTTTTTTTTAATGTGTATGTTTTTCTTCAACAGTGCCAGTGTTTTAAATTGCCATGTAAACAAAGATAACTTTAGGCAAAGTTAGGGGTACTGAAATCTCCCCCCAACACATTGATACAGATATGTCCATGAACACGTAGCTGTCTTATTTCAGGTTGTGCACTTTTTTCTTGACTTTGCTTTGATTCTAATTTCAATGCAAGTTCCAGTGCAATTTAAGCTCCTGAAACATAATGGCTAGAATACTTTTTTTCTAATTATAGTTTTGAACTTGGCAGTTATTTTTCAATTAAATGAGAGCACAATTCAAAGTTTTTTTTTTTTTTTCCAGATGCCTACAAAATCTCCCTGGAGCTAGAAATGAAGTCGTCATATTTGCCTGCTCCTCAAGATCTGAAGGAATTCAATTTCTTTTCTTGTGGCATATAAAATATAATTTTAAAGTCAATTACAAGGAGTAATCTGCATTCTGCAAAATTGACTGGTTCACTAATTTGACGATAAGACAATCTTTAATGATTGTCAGGAGATAAACTTTAACTATAAACGGCTAAATATATTTATAAGAAAAGCACTGCATCTCTTGCCACATGAACATGAAACATATCCAAATACAACATCAAAAGTTGTGTTAAAAAAAAAGAAACCCATACAATACACAGATTAAATGATGTGGAAGCCCATGCCAGCTGCAGTCTATGCATTATGGCCAAATCAGAAGGATCAGTAAAAGCCGTTGTAAATTGTAATTTGTATGCAGTATTTAAGCAGAGGGTGGAGTTTGATGAAGGAATAAAATGAGTATCATGCTTTTAAAAAAAATGACACTACTATGAAAGCGCGGTTCAGTCACAAACTTTCCTTTCAAAGTAGAGGGGTGAAAACAAGGCCACAGCTCTGGAGGAGGCGGCCCCAGCTCCATGAAGAGGAGAGGGAACCAGTGAACAGGCCAGGAGCCCCCCTTCCCCCCTAATTAGACCTACAAGTGCAATAAATCTCACTCCTCTTTTTCCAAGCTAAGCTTGCAAAAGGGTGATGGCAGCAATGAATCTAAGGTTCAGGGTACTCCAGCCCCCCTCCC
Source organism: Dolichotis patagonum (assembly GCA_004027295.1). NCBI lineage: Eukaryota > Metazoa > Chordata > Mammalia > Rodentia > Caviidae > Dolichotis > Dolichotis patagonum. The sequence continues at coordinate 53,238 of PVJX010005237.1, read as the reverse complement.
ATTTTAAATAAATGGTATGAAGAGGTGCAGGGAAGAGTGGAATGAAAAAAAACACACACAGAAAACAGCGCTGGTTGGGGGGGAGCACCCATGCCCAAGTTCATGCCAGCACAGCCCCAAGCATCCTCACGCACGCGCGGGAAAGACACACACCGAGCACAGCCAGCAGGGTTAGGGAGGCAATCTGCAGCCACAGCTCACGTCCCAGGGACACAATCCTGAGCAGGCGGCGGGCGGGGTGGGGGAGCCGGGAGAGGAGCGCAGGCTGGGAGGGGGAGGCAGCGGCAGCGAGGTGGGGGGGGGCTGGGGAGGAAAGCAGCGGGGACAGGGGCAGCTGGGACAGGCCGGGACCGCAGGAGCCCCAGCCCCACACAGCAGCCACCGGGGTGAGAGAGAGAAAGAAAGAGAGCCAGGGAGGCGGGCGAAGCGCGGGGACAGAAGCAGAGAAGAAATATTCACCTTCCCGCCTCATGCCCACTTTGAGGCACTTCTTGAGGCGGCAGTATTGGCACTGGTTGCGATGGTGCTGGTCGATGGGACAGTTCCTGTTGGCACGGCATGTGTAAGTTAAGTTCCTGCGGACGCTCCTCTTGAAGAAACTTTTGCAGCCCTCGCAGGTGAATTGGCCGTAGTGCTTGCCGCTCGACTTGTCCCCGCACACCACGCACTCGATGTGCTGCTGGCTCTGGCCCGAGCCGGGCGGGCCCTGGCCCTTGTCCCCCGCCGTGCCGGGGGTGGCGGGCGCTCCGGGCTGGCCCGGGGTCTGCGGCGTGTGCGGCGCGCCCGAGCCCGCCTGCTGCTGCTCGCCCGCGCCGCCGCCGCCGCCGCGGGCCGCCTGCGCTGCGGGGTTGGGGCCGCCGGGGTTGCCCCCGGCCACGTCGTCCTGCGGATCTCGCCAGCTGCTAACTACCATTGCCATATCTTTGGGCCCGGGGAGCGCTGGGGGGAGCCGAGCTGCTCGCCGAGGGCCGCGGGGCGCGCGGGCGCGCCGGGAGGGGAAGGGGAAGGGGAAGGGGGGAGGGGGAGGGGGCGGGGGGCCCGCCGGGCGCCCCGGGGTCGCGGGAGCCGAGCCCGAGCCGGGCACCGGCCGCTGCCTCCTCTGCCTGCGCCGCCGCCGCCGTTACTGCCTCGGCCGCCCGGCTGCTGCTGCCGCGCGCCCGCCCGCCCTGCTGGCGTTTTGTTGTGGTTCCTGCTGTTTTCTTTCTCTCTTTTTGCAGCCCCCCCAGGCTCCGAGGCTCCCCCCCCAACACCCCTGCTCCCCTCGCCCGCTCCCCCCCGCGCGCCGTTCCTGGGGGGGCCGCGCTCTCTCCTTCCCCCCTCCCCACCCCCCGGCGAGCGAGCTCCCTTCTCTCGCTTTTTTCTTCTTCCCCAAGTTGCAAAATCAGAAATGGCACAGGCGGCGGCAGCCGGGAGCGGCGCGGGGCGCAGCGCCGGGGGCGGCGGGCATGGGCCACGGCGCGCGCACACACTCGCCCTCCGCCTCGCCCGCACCCCCGCGCGCACACACACTCGCACGCACACTCACGCGCACACACTCGCGCACACACTCGCTCACCGCGCCGGGCGCCGCCGGCCGCTCGGGCTACGCGCAGCAGCAGCGGCGCGCGGGCTAAGCCGACATAGAGGAAGCGGCGAGGGCGGCGGCGGCGGCGGCGGCGGAGCGGGAGCACGAGCCGGGGCCGGGGCCGGGGCCGGGGCCGGGGCCGGAGCAGCAGGCGCGGGAGGAGGAGCAGGAGGTCGCGGCTGCAGGCGCCGCTGGAGCCGCGGCGGCCGCGAGCGCCGCGGGAGGAGCCGGGGCCCGGGCCGGAGTGCGCGTCGGAGTCGGGGCCGCAGCCCGAGCGCGCGGCGAGGCCGGGCCGCCCGCGCCGCCGCCGCCGCTGTCCCGGCGGGAGCCCTCGTGGGGCGCGAGCTCGCGGGGAGCGGCGGGCTGAGCCGAGCCGGACGCGGGGCGAGGCTGGCGGCGGCGATCAGGGCGCGCGGGTGTCGGGGGGCCAGGTCCAGGGCCGGACGCAGCCAGCCATTCAGGAAGGCAGCGCTGGAGAGCGGGAGGCAGCCGGCGAGGAGGATCACACACTTTGCTCTTTTTGTTGTGCCGGTGGCGCCGGGCTCTCGCTGCCTTCTTCTTTCGGGAGGTGACGGAAGGGGGAGAAAAATGCGGGATAATTCACGCCGGCGACGAATTCACAGCGAGATAGGAAAAAATTTAAAAATCAGAAGAAAATAATTGCAAAATAAAAAAAAGAAAAAAGGAAAAAAGAAAAAGCGAGAGAGACATCCAAAGTAGGTCGAATAAATAATCCTCTTCTTTTCCTTTCTTGCTTCTTCTTCTGCTTCTTCTGCTATAACACACAGAGCTAGTTAAAAAACCCTGGAGATCGCCCAAAAATGTTCTTTTTTTAGTATTTTAAATAAGTGCTCTTCAGCCGGGAACCAACACCCTCCCTCCGAAAAAAATCATATATGTATAAAATAACGATAAGAAGAATACGAAGGGGGTGCGCCTCCTCCTCCTCCTTTTTTTTTTTTTTTTAAGTTTAGCCTTCTCTCGTCTGCAGGAATGGAGCAAAAGATACAAGGAGGAGGGAGAGAAAGGAGAGGAAGAAAGAGAAGAAGGGGGAAACTAGTAAAATATGTAAGAAAAGAGAAAGGGGAGAGAGGAGAGAACAGGAGAGAAGAGAGGGCGAGAGGGAAAGAGAGAAGAGAGAAGAGAGGAGGGAGAGGGGGGAGAGAGAGCAGAGAGGAGAGAGGAAGAGAGAGGAGAGAGAGAGAGAGAGGAAGGGAGAGAGAGAGAGAGAGAGAGACCCAAAAATTGAATGCGTTTAAACGGGAGGACTCGCAGAGCAGTGTTTCCGAAAGGGGGATCTGCGCGAATGTCTGTATATAGTGAACTTTGACACTACTATTGAAACTGACACGTTTCTATGGAGATCGCTGCCTTATATGGAGCTCGTGTCAAGGAGCCAAGAGAAGGGCTGCTGGCAACTGATAATCAAAGGCGACTGACTGGTCAGAGCCCTGAATCGGGGGGAGAGAGAATGGGAGGCTAAGGTTAGCCAAGCCTCCTGCACGCCATTGGCTGGCGAGCCCCTCCCCCTCCTCTTTTTCTTTCTTTCTTTTTTTTTTTTTCTTTTCTCTTTTCCCCTCCCTCTTAGCTACCTACAGTCTGGGATAGCGAAGGGAGGAGGAGAGAAAGTGGGGGGGGGGTTTGCTTCTGACAAGCGCAATTTACATGGAGATCGCCCTGCGCTGCTATTTACTCTGAGACCTGATTAGTATGGGTCGTCTATGGTCACACACACACACACACACACACACGCACACGCACGCCCCAGAGGGGGAAGGGATGACGAGGGGGAGAATGCCTTGCGATGGGAAACAGAAGGAGGAGAGGATGAAATTATTTCCATTCTGAAAAGTTTTTAAAATTAGATTTTGTGAGCGTGAAAAGAGTCATTGAAAATGTTGGTTGGGGGGGCATTTCAGTGGGAAAGCAACCCCTTCCACTTCAGTGATCTGCGAAATATACTGGATATGGATTGTTTTCTTCTTTCACATGTCATACATAATCCTAGTCTGGATTCTGCTCATTTTGTGTCTTTTTTTTTTTTTCAGAATAAAGGTAGCGTCTCCCTATTTTTTGATCCAGAGTGTATTTTGGTTTTGAAGGTTTAATCACAACAATGCACACGAGTGAAATTTGCAGGTATTGCCACGATTTGGAACTGAATCAGCGGTTCCTTTTTCATCCCAAAGATGATTTTTAAAAATAAACTTTCCAATCAATCTGGCTTTTCCTTTAAAAAAATATTCCAGGCTCCTCCAAACTCCAAACAATGCTTCCATAATTATTAATAAAACAGTAGTAAATCTTCGCGTCGTGGCGGGGTGGGTTAGGGAGGCCAAGTCAGAGTCCTAGGAAAAGAGCAAAGGAAGGAGGAGAGGGGGAGGAGAAGCAGAGAGCGAAGGAGAGGGAGCGGGGCCGCTGCCGGGTAGGGGGCTGGAGACCGAGACCCCATTCCCGAAGGTGATTGGTCGCAGGAGGAGGGGCCTGCGGGAGGAGCGGGTCCTGCCGCCGGGCCCGCAGGAATCGCTGGCTCCGGCTGCCACCTAGCGGACGGGAGCCGCTCCCGGGCGGCGCTCGGCGCAGTCCCTCCGCCCCTCCCCGCAGGCAGCCTGAATCTTTTCTGCAAACCAAGACAGCACTTTGAAAATCTTTCAATGGATTTTTTCCCCTTGAAAGATCGTACTGAGGGAAAATGATACTTCTATTAGTTACATATTCTCCAATCCCACACTCGCACCCCCCCTCGTTTGGAGATCGCTCCCTAGGCAGGCTTGGGCGGGCGCGCCGAGTGACAAAGCCTCCGCTGTCGCTGCCGCCGCCGCCGCCGCCGCCGCCGGGGGTGGGAGCCGCGCTCGCCCGCCCACCCCTCGACTCCGGAGAGCGTAAAAGTTTGTCACAGCTCGCGCGTTCCGAGCTCCAACACGCCCTCGGGTAAAGGTGGAAGTACACGGTCACGCTGTGTTGACAGAGGTAGGGTCGCTGTTGTTGTTCTTGCTGCTGTTTTCATCCTGATTCTCACTTTAAATCTCACCAGGTAGAGGTTTGGGAAGCACAGCGCGTTGGGGGTAGGTTTTGCGCCCCTTGCTCTTTCCTACCGTGCAAGTCGGGAGTCTGAGACCGCTTAGTGACAAGCGATGATTTTTTTTTTTTAAAGAGCAGAATAAAGGCTTTCTCGTGGCGGCCCCACAGCCCCTTCAGCTCGAATAAAGAAGAGATTGTCGCGCACTCCGCTCGCGGCGGTCCATTGTATGCAGCTGATGGCGAGGAGGAGACCGGAGGTGGCAGGGCTCCCGGCCCCGGCCCCGGCCCCCTGTGCCCAAATACACGCGCTCACGTCTCCTGGGCAGGGAAAAGGTGAAAGGAATCTGATTAAAATACAGGGAGGAAAAGAGGGCGGGTGAGAGGGAAGGAGGAAAGACGGAAAAAAGGATCAGTTTGTATACAAATTCTACGTTTTGCTCCGGTGCAGTCAGAGGCAGGGAGCGGAGAGCCCAGGCAGCAGGCAGATTGCCGGAGCTGGGGCGGGAAAACCGCAGAGAGGCGGAGAGGGCGGGCGGGCAAGCGCGAGCGCCGAGGCCCCGGGCCCCTGCCGGACGCCGGGCGCCCGGGCCAGCCGCCGCGGACCCCGGACCGTGCGTCGCGGGCACCAGAAGTGAGACTCGCCAGAGTCCGGTCTCAGCAGGCAAGTAACACCACGACGGTCGTTCCTTTTGAACTTGGGCTTGGTAACGCCAGGCAGGGAGGCAGGCCGGGTTTGCACCGCCTCCCGACGAGGCTGGGGCTGCAGTGTGGCCGCCCGCGCGGGGCCGGAGAACTTTCCCCGGGGCCTGCTCGCGCGCGGCCCTGGCTCCGGCCTCGGTCCAGCCGCGGCGCCTCCCCGGCGGGGAGAATCCGCTGGCCCAGCAGCACCCCGAATTCCAAACAGCCTTCTCCCCCCCCGCCCCCAGCGCGCTCTTGCCCAGCTCCCCCCACCACTGCGGGAAGGGGCCTCGGCTTGGGACCCGCAAGCTGGGCGTGGCCTGGCGGAGCCGGCGTCGCGGGGCTGGCCGGCCTCTGTGCAAGCGTCTCCCCGCGGCGCCGGGCACCGCGCGAGCTCAGCTCGGCCCCACCTGCGGGCGCCGTTTGTAACGCGATTCCCTGAGGGAACGCAATCGATGGCTGCCTGTTTGATGTGGGCGATAGTGTCAGCGGATTAAAGGGGACTTCGGGCCGTTTTCCCAAGCGGAGAACCTGCAGTGGCGCGGCGGCGGCGGCGAGAGCTGCGCCAGGACGCGGAGCCCTGCAGCCCGGCCGGACCCCTCGCGCCGCGGCGAGCGGGCTGGGGCGGGAGGGGGTCGCCGCCCAGGGGTGGGGGTGGAGGGTGTGTGTGTGTGTGTGTGTGTGTGTGTGTGTGTGTGTGAAACGAAGAGCCTCAATTAAAACCAACAGGAGCATTTTCCTCGGTGCTGGGCAGGGGAGGGCGTTTGCGTCAGAGGGCGCGCGGGGCGGGCGCGCGGGGCGGGGGCAGACGCGGGGGACCGCGCCCGGGGGCTGGGTGGCTCTCGCACCAGGCAGCTTGGTCTGTCAGGGCTGGTGGGGTAAGGAAGGCCCTGCCGGCGAGGGCAGGGCAAGGCGGGAGGACCAGTGGAGCCTCTGCGGGAGCAGTGGCGCCCACCACCACTGCTGTGGCCCCTCCCCGCTTCCAAATTTGCAAAAGGTCCCTGCGACCCAGCGTGACCCCGGGAGTGGGGAGGCCTCTGCGGAGAGGCCGCCGGCTCCTCTGGAAGGCAAGGCGATGGTGCAGTCCTCAGGGCCAGCCCTAGGAGTGGGGGTGGGCAGCGAACGGTGGCGGGCTCTGAGCAATCAAGCCCTCGGGGTTTCGGAGGGGAGCTGGTGGTGCTCCTACTGCGCCCACTTTCTTGCCTGAGGGAGGCCTGGAAGAAAATTAGGCTTCGAGAGGTGGAAGCTGTCCCCTTCCGGTACTCTTTCAGCTCCAAGAGCACTTGGGGCTCGCTTTCTCTTCGGGTCCCACTGCCCCAGCCGCAGTGGCACACCCCCAGAGCGTCCCACTTGGGCCAGAGCTCCGCCACCAGCAAAATGGCTCCAGTGAAGGGACTTTGAGGGGTCAGCCCAGGTCCTGGAGAGTTCTGGCTTTCTCTGTTCAAGCCTGTGGTTTAATCCTGGTCCAACTTGCACAATCTTTCTGGGCCCAGTTCGTCTCACACCCAATCAGTAGATAATGGTATCTGTTGTTGGGCAGAGCACCTAATAGAAAAGTGATCATATTTTTCGAGGGTACCTAAGTCCCCAAACTGAAATTCCACACACATTTCCAGGTATGCTCAGTTGCAGGAGCAGAAAGAGCAGTCGCAATTTCTACCCTTCTTTCCCCCATCTTCTCTTCTCTAGATTTCTATCCTCGCCCCAACCCCAAATCCGGAAAGAAAGTGAAACTGGACATGGTTCTTGGACTCAGACTCATAGTGGCCCTTGCATTAGCACTGTATGCTAGTTTCCAGCCAGGCCACTACCCCCCCCCCACGCCCTGCCCTCTCCAAAGTTTCTCTCCTAGTTAGGCCAGTCTGGGCAGTAGCAAGACCTGGAGGTGACCTGGGCTTCCAGATTTCCTTTCTGGGAGCTCCCTTTGCCTTTCTAGTCTCCACAGACCTTGTCAGCACACAGGATGTCTCCAGTGTGAATCCCTCCAAAGGCGAGGAGGAGGTACCCTCCACTTAGGGAGAGGTCTTGTGCTGTACCTTTTGTGGACTGCTAGCATCATGGCTGGGCATTAATCACTTTTTGAAAGACCTACCACACAACACTTGCTCTCTCCTGCTGGACAGCCAGTGAGTAGCTGTGATCTGGTGGGAAAGGGAAAGAAGTAGAAGTATGTGGCTGCAAACACAACACTGACTTGTGATCCGGGCCCCAGAGGCCTGATCGAAGCAGCCTTTTTAGCCCATTAACACCCACCCACCCCTCCATATCTTTCTTTCAAGGAAGAAATTAGTGAACCATTCTTCACTAATCCTGTGCCTCTTTGATATTGGTATTTTGCTCTCCTGAAAGCCATGGATCATTCATTTTGGCTTTTGTGTAAGTCACACTGAACAAAGGTGGTTTTGTAAAATCATTTTCTAAATCCAGTTCACAAGCCAAAGGACTCTGCAGATGAACAGATATGTATAGAAAATTCTGTTGCATACCTCTTCCTTACCCGTAAGTCGTTAAAACACTATTATTCTGTTTAAAGAGACTATAGGACAAAAACAATTCTGATTTATCAAAGTTGTCACCATGATGAACAAGCCCATGATCACTGGGAATGCGGTCAGTTCCTCTGATGTTAACTCAGACATTACCGGAAGAGTTTATTTTATGGGTACTGAATCAGTTAGCCTCCCTTAGCACGGGATTAAGGTGAGGAGGTATACAGCTGAAGGTGCTTTTAAAAATGGTCTTGCACAGATCATTTATAGAAAGATTAAAAGAGGCAAGAGAATGTCCACCTAGAATTTGGTGATGCTAAAAACCCAAAGCAAAACACAGATAAGGTTGCAGCATAGCTTGGAAAATCTCCCTCAGTTTCTTGGACTCCTATCAGTCTGCACCGGGACCCAGTGCTGCTATGGAAAGTTTTGCCTTTGTCAGAATGAAAGCCAGTGCGGAGAGGTTGGGAGCCGGGCTTCTGTGTGACTGTGTGTTCTAAGCCTGCTCATGTAGTTGAGTGACCCGTGGACCCCACTGCTCACTGCCATTCTGTAGCCCAAGCATCTCTTCTTTGTCACTTTTGGTTTGAAAAGCTCAGAGATAAGTGCTTTACTTTAATAAGTGGGTTAGTTATTGCTTTTCATTTTCCTCCTTCCTCAAACTGGCCATTTAAAACACATGTTTTGGAAAAGAGAGATAAGGGAGAACTTCCTTATACCTGGGCTTTCAGTGAGAAGACTCAGGAAGAGCAGCCACCTGAGGAGGGCAGGACAGCAAGCACTGACCTCTGGATGCAAATCAAGCCTTTTTAGAGAAGCAAAAGTGACAATTACTCATAGGACATTAGGAAAGCTAGAGTCAAATATATGTGTATATATATTTGTAAGAAACCAAGTCTTGGCTATCTAAACACACTTATGCAAAAGTAAAGAAAACTGGAGACTTTTATGTTACAAAATGTATTTCTTTAGTTTAAATGCCCAATCTGAGTGAAGAGTAATGGCATGGCTATTCTTCCTATGGAAAATGGGTTGGGTTTGGATGAAAAATTGAAGTTTTAAAGTGAGTTTGAAGGTTGTTAGAGTACCCTGACAATACAATCAACTGCACTATATAATCATTTCCCTTAATAGTTGCCTGTCAGAGCGCTTATTTCTTTTACTACAGCATTAGTCCATCAGAAGTAGATCTGAGTTACACATTTCACTGACTAAAGCCTGCTGGAATATGTTTAAGTCTTTAGTGTCACTTTCCTCACTGCCTATGACATAAACCGGAGGGAAAGTATTGGCTGGAAAAGTCAGCAGATCTGCTGGTAACTAGTTATACTGTGATTATATTTACCTATTAGTGGGTTGATCTAAATAGTACACCTAACATTTTCTTCTGAACTGTCAGTGGAAAGATATGTTTATTACAGCGTCCTCCATCACTGAAGACAGAGCTTTGGGCAAAGCTTAAATGAAAAGGAATGACTGTAGTACACCACTGATATAAACTACACAGGAACAGCAAATAATTATGCCCCTTCTATGCTGCGGACATTTTATTTACCCATTTCAGAGGTGGAAAATAAATGTAGGTCATCGATGGGAGGAGTTAATAAAGTATTCCAGGTGCATGCTTTAACAAAACTCAGGGATAGTTCTATGTTTTATTGTTAACCCTTTGCATGAAATCTTCTGAAGCTGAAAAGAGAAAGGAAAAGGCTTTTGTGTTAGTTGATCCTTGGCTATTCTAGGACTCAGGTTGGTGTGAAAGGGATGAGGAGGTCACTTGAAATCTCCTTTTCTCTACTCTTATTTTCTCTCTGGATCAGCAGCTTTGAATAGACATCATCTAATCGCTCTTAATGGAAAGAAACTATGGGAGCAACAAAAATGCCTTTACTCCAGGGCAGGCACATGTGTGCGGACAGCTAGGGAGCTTGCATAGCAGTGCATCTCTGCACACGTGTGCCTGGAGATTGTTCAGCATGCGTGAATGTATATATATATATATATATATATATCACAAAATGATGATATATGAAAATTATATATATATATATCAGGGTTCTGTGATGGGATGGGTGGGTGATTTTGCACTTTATGTATAAAGTATGCTTATACATCTACATTCATAGTCTCTACCAAGTCTGAGTGATATCTAGCTATTTTTTCACGTTTTTCTTGTGCTCACTCTCTGGCCATATTTAAGTGCTAGGGAACAATAAAAAAAGCAAATAATTGAAGATACAATGCATAGGCTTTTGGAGAAATCATGTTATTTCCTTTCTGTTTGCAACTGGAAGTCATTCTTGAGTGTTTCTCTTCAGAGAGTAAAGATGATGAGGCAGGTGAGAGGTAACAGGGTAAGATGAGACCTTTATTTTCCATTTCCTTCTAAGATCCCCCCCTTTTGACCTTGCTTGGAATTAAATTAGTTAAAACACAAAAAGTAAGTGGAAAATGAGGGCCTAACATGGAGCGATATAAAAGGTGTTTTTTTTTGCTCTAGGTATGCGTCTCTAAATCCTTGAAGCTGAGCAATTAATTACAATTTAGTTTGAAAATAGAATTATTTTACTAAGTCTTGTGCTGACTAAACATCATTCAAGTTGTCTTCCTGAGCATTGCTGCATTTATTTTAAAAAGGAAATGTGGGTGTTAACTATGAATGGTTACCCGGGAAGACGATGTCTGATTTCTAGGACTAAAAGTGCAGAGCGTTGCCTCCCACCCTGCCACGTTCTTCTGAGTAAAACTCACGTTGCTCCCAGAGCCTGGGACACTTTGCTATAAATTCCTTTAAGGAAATACTTGGTTACCAGGGTTACACGTTCTCATCTCAGCCTGTCAGCCCCTCTGCCTCCAGATTCCAGATTCCCTTGGCTAACTAAGGCTGGGACCTTGAGCCCCCCTCCCCATCCCAGCATGCGGAAAATTTCAGTTCCAAAGTTAGAGGATGGGTGGGGGAGGATTAATCCCTCTTTAACTCCTCTCCTTCCCGCCCTCAATTCTGAACCCCAACTGATATATTTCCTAGTGAATAGGCACATCGGAGCCGCCCTGTCCAATAAAGATTAAATTAAGTAGAAGAATCCCAGCCGCTGGATATTTGGAAGCTCCGATGGGGCGTCAAACCGACGTTTAGCACATTTTTTCCACTCACTGTGCACAAATTCTGGACCTGTTGGGCTTAACCCAGGAAGGAAGAAAGGAAGGAAGGAAGGAAGGGAGGGAAGGAAGGAGAAAGGAGAGACAGAGGGACAGGGAGGGGGAGAGTGGTGGGTCTGGGGTTGGGGAAATGTGGCATTCTGCTCGTGCCGCTGAAGGCAGAAGCAGAGCTTCCTGACTTAGCTGGTCCCCCACTACCACTGCCCTGAGAATTGGAGGCTCACTCTTCCAGCCAGAGTTCAGAGTTGCTTTGGTGGGTGTCATTTGTGTCTGTCCCTTAGCAACAGTAGGGTGGACCCAGGTTCTGAGTGGGTACAAGGGTAGAGGAGCTTTCAGAACCCAGCTGCTTTGTTTGTGGTGGTTTCTTTTAAATAAAGGTTCTGGTAACATAAACTGAGCAGTTTCTTCTGCTTTTTGCCTAGCAAGAAAAGCAAAGTTCCCCCCTTTCTGTTGGTATCCAGTGCGCTGGACCCTGACCTTGGAGCTGAGGTATGATAGGGTCTCCCCTCCCCCTGGAGCCATCCTGGCCCCCAAATCTCAGCTTTCCACTCCCACCTGCTCCTTTAGTCCCTGGGCACAGTCTGCAGAGGCAAAAGGCAAGTCCCTTCGTGGTGAAGGCTTGTCCAAGCAAATAGAAGACTGAATAAATTAACCTCAAACCAGCTAGTTGGGGTGTAGTAGTTTAGCAGGACTAATTGCAGACGATGTAGCTGAAATGACTTTTCCAATTAGCTGCTGGTTGGAGTTTAGTTGGAGGAACTGTCAGCTCCAACGATGGGTAATTGCTTTATTGCTCACAAAACTATCATCTATTTAGAACATATGTGCTAATTACTCTGGATGGGCGTCGAAAAAGAGACCATAAATCTAATAGCACTTAAAAAACTCTATGGTGCTTGTAAGCAACCCCAGTGCCTTGCCCAGTCTCTGCCGGCCAGGTCGGCGTGATAGATGGCTGTCTTTCAGGAAGGCGAAGGTTGGGTGGTGAAGGCGCCCTGGGGAGGTTCTGGTCCAGTCGGGTGCTGAGAGCTGACGCCCTGTGCGCTTCCCTGAGGGGATGAATCACTGTCATCACAACCAGTTCTCTCTTCAACAGCGCACTTGTTTTTTTCCCTCATCTTCGAAAAAGATTACTTTAGAAATCTTTTAATTGGATTATGCTGGGAAATTAATCTCCTTTCGCTCTGGCTAAATTTATTGTGCCCAATGTCAGCAGCCAAGCCCCGTAACGGCAGTGAGGGCCCTGGCCCCCCTTTTCCTTCCTTTCTTCAGGGCTCCGGAGTCTCCCAGTTGCGGGTGACGGCAGCGCCTCAAGTCCTAGGGAGTGGCCGCGGTGAGAAAGGGTGGAAAGCGACGCCTGGCTGATGGCCACGGAGGGCCCGAGTGCGCCTCCTTTGTCCCAGGCTCCACGTTTCTATCCCCGATTCTCTAGCTCCACGCCCAGCGCATCCAGAAGTTTTGGGTTCCGGGACTCCGCTGCTGAGGAGTCTGGAAGGCTGGGAAGAGAGGGTTGCGGGCCAGACGCCACAGTGTGCCCTTTTCTCCCCGCACCTTCTCCCTCTGGCCTCCCTGTAGCCGCGAGGCCTCGAGGACATTCCAAGTCTCTGCGCAAAAACGCACAGCCCGCTCTTGGCGTCCACTCTGGCACAGCTGGGGGACACTTCCCACTGGCGTGCAGAGAGCTCGAGGTCGAGGCTGGGGCAGGGCCCTGTCAATCCTCCGGACGCCTGGAGCACCAGCGCAGCTTCAGGGGGCGGCCTCTCTCCCAGCCCCGCTCCCCGCGCCGGCAGCCTGGTGCCACGCGATTCCAGCTGTCTCGGGAAGCCAGGGTCGGGCCCTGCTGGCCTGGCTTCTCAGCGGGAGATAACAACATCTGCCTGAAATGGGATACCTACTTTTGCAGCTCAATTTAGCTCTTAATAGCAGTCCTCTGAGGTGTGGTTAATTGATGGGGATAAAGGCGTAATGACTTGACGGGGAGATGCCAGTGATCCCTTAATATACCTTTAAAAGAACAACAATCACCCCAAACACGGGCGAACCCTTGCTCGGTGGGAGGTGTAGGTAAGGGAAAGGCAAGGGTCCCACGGTTGGGCAAACAGCACCGGTGCCGTTGATCGCTGCGGGGTCAGAGCGGGGTGAGCCCAGCTCTCAGGAGCCAACAGCACGCAGGGCAGGCTGACCAGGACTTTTTGGTGGCTGCAGGGAGGGACCTGGAACCGGTTGAGCTAGGACTGGCAGATGACCTGGCCGGCTGACCAGGAGGTGCCCTGAGCTAGGGAGGATGCTGCCTGTCCCTGGGCTCTGCCATTCTATTTGTCCTCTCCTGCGCGGGGCCACAAGGCCTGCCTCCCCGACCAGAGCTACTCGTCGCCTATCCTGAGCGAAAGGGCTAAGCGGCCGCAATGGGGTCCGAGCGCCGGGAGTGGCACACGCGTGCCTTTGAGAGTGCACTCTGTGTGCTCGCACGCAAACCGTCCCCAGACGCGCAGCTGGACCACAGCAGCCCTGAGCACGTGGCTGCCTTTGGGCAGGGTCTACGCGGAAACCCTGGGGCCCATTGAACTGGGATTTACTTGCGCTGGCGTAGGGGTCAGTGCCAACGTAGAGTCCTCCTGGTTCTCTCCTTTGCACCTTTCCTCTCTCTGGCCTGGTTTCCCTTTGCTTAGTTCTAATTGAGTCTCCAGAGGGTCAAAGGAATGTTTTATTGGGCTTAAGCACAGAATTTAAAACAAGCACAGAAAAGCAAAGCAAAGCTGATCGCCTTTCTAGTGGGTGAGGGGAACCCCGCAGGATGCGGGCAATGGGGTCCCTGAAGCTATTTTAGGCTTTGGAGAAGGGTCATCTTGGTGCTTCAGGTTTTGGCCCCCTCTGGAAGCCAAGGAAACATGGCTCCAGTTCCCACCCGTATTTCAGTGCATTGAGAGATGGAAGGGGTTAGGGCTGCTGCTATTGTCTGTCTACCTTCCTCTGCAGCCCACCTCACAGGGATGAAAGCGTCCTAGGAAACTTCATTTCCCCAAACCCTCTGGCAGAGGAGCGGACGTCGTCGCCAGGTGGGAGAGCTGCTAGGTCGAGGGGTTGAAGACATGCAATTGGAGTCCCAGAGTCAAGAGCGGGCTGGTCTGGGTGTGGTTCCCTCCCTCTTCCTGCTGTCTCACCCCGTGTGCTTCTGCCCTGAGTGGATCTCTAGGAAATCAAACCCACTGCTGCTTATGATTGAACTCCTGACTCCTTTGCGGCCCAGGCCATCAGGGTTCAGGCTGTTGCATGGTCCTCGGGCCCCGCAGAGGCAGGGACAAGGCCCCAAATCCGAATTCGTGCTCTGGTTCACTAGGGTGGAGCCGGGGACCTGGAGGCCCATTCCCCCTGGTCATGGTGGCAGATGTTTCCCTGATAGGCGGACACCCTGGGTCGCAGAGGTCCCCAGGGCTCCACCTGCGCCCTCCATGCGCACGGCCCTGGCGCTGTGGGCTCCCGGGGCACCGTTGGCCCTAATTCCAGGCTTATCCCGCCACTAGATAGGGCCCTACACCTTGCATCCCTCACTTCACAGAGAGGCGTTTCCTTGCCAAGGAATTCGTCAACCCAGAATCAAGATCCCTGGCGGGCCCTTCCAATCTCTCCCCAGGAGCGCGTGATCCGCGACCCAAGCACCGCACGGCGCGCGCAGCGCCTGTTGGCCAGGCCCAGGTCCAGGCGCACAGCCTGGCGCGCGGGGGTGATGGCCCGGCGCTCGACCCAGGTGCAGCGCCGGGGGCTGCAGAGGGACCCCTGCGGCGGGGGACATCGTCAGACAGCAGGAGGCTGCGCGTTTGCCAGTGCTGAAGGGCACCACTCAGCGGGCACTGCGAGGTGACAAAGCGGAGCCTGCGCAGGGGACTCCAGAAGGAAACCAGGCCCGGCCGGGGGGTGGCGCACTTTTCCCGAGCCCCGGGCCAGCGCCCCGGGTCGGCGCTGGCACTGTGCGTGCCCCGGATCAGCACTGCAAAGCTATCGGGAAAGGGCCCGGCGGAGTGTGACACCCCCCACCCCGCTCAGCTCTGGAGGGGTCAGGGACCCACCGTTCAACGAAGCCGCCTCCGCGCGTCCTCCCCACCGCGCCCGGGGCCTCGCAGCTGTGGCGGTTGGGGGCGATGGGACAGTTTGCTGGGTCTCAGGCCGCCAGTCTTTTTCAGGTTTTGGGCTGGAACGGGTAGGAAGTAAGGCCAGGCACTGGGCTGGAGGATCTCCAGCCTGAGTTTTCTGTTTTCACTGTTTTAATAAGCCGGGAAAGCCAGTGAGAATTCACTCTGGGGACTTTGGGGCTTAATTTTTTTAAAAAAACATTCATCTACAAGCATAGAAAAGCTGTTGTATCGTCCACTAAAAAAAAAAAAAATAAATAAAAAAATAAAAAAATCTTGGAAGACCTACCGTATCTCAAGAATTTTCCCAGAGACTGATTTATAATCTCTCAAGTTAGAAGAGTTGGTATGTACAGCACCACCACACACTGAATAGTATCTCCCTACAGACAGGGGTGGAGGAGCGGAAATACCGTCGCCTCTCAGCACTGATCGCCAGGAACCCGCGCTCCAGATGTTGCGCTGGAGACGCTGGAGTGTGAGCAGGTAAAGTGGAGAAGAGTGACATCGTTAACAGAAAGCATCTAATTAACAATGACTTCATTTGATTGGAAGGATGAAGAAGGCTTTTTAAATCAATCCAGATTCACTGGCCTAAGCTCGGCCAATTTATGAATATGGAGCCCGACCCGGGTCTGCTTTCTCTCAAAGATGTCATCTCAGAGGTAATAGCATAGGTGAAGTCATTTGGTTACACCGTGGAAACTTTTATAGGGCCTTCCCTGGGAATTTAATTCAGGGTTTCTTCATTTTATTAGGAACAGGCTGACTCCATCAGCTGGGCTCTCCCTTTTCAGAGGCAGGACTGCTTGAAGCAATTAGGTTCACCAATTAGCATAGTTTTACTGACCCCAGCAGCAGCTCCGATCCTTACATTATCCATTCTTCAAAGTCAGGGGGAGACCGGAGCAACGTGCTTCCCAGGCATCCAGGTTGGGGAATAAACAGCACAGTACAAAGGTCCGCACAGCTTGGTCTCCAGCCCTGCGGAGGGCACTTTGGCGCCCTTCTGATGTTAGATCCTACGTATCACCTGAAATGGCATGCATGTAAACCTCTCCCCTTAGGTTGTGTTTTGGCAGAATTGCTTTTAGGGAAGTAAGTTTTCTCACTTCTTGTCTGACCTGTGTACCAATGATCCTATGGAAAATGTTAGGGTTCAGAGAGAAGTCCCTGGCAAGCCCTCAGAAACTTTGTTAGGTGACAGAGTAAGGGATCAGGCCTGTCTACCTATGGGCACCTCAACACCTGTGAGAAGAAACCAGAGGGTGTGTATAGGGAAATATGTTATTTTCTCAGTTTTGAAGGTGCACCTACAGATTTCTGCCCCACCCCTTCAGGGTAAGTGCTATAAGCTAGTGACTGATATCTTTAGTAAAAGAAAATGTCTGACCCGTGAGGTGAAGTGTGCCTGTAACCCCAGAACTCTGATAAGGGAAGAGGATCTCAGTTCAAGTCCAGCTTGGGTATGCAACTTAGTGACTTAGCAAGAATCTGTTCAAAAACCAAACAAACAAGCAAGAAAACAACAGCAAAAACCACCACCACCACCACCAAAACCTCATGAAGTCTGGATTCCAAAGCATTCTGGGAAAGAGGTTTTGCTTTGGCCACTGTCTTGGATAGTGAAATTTACATGGCTATTGTCCCTCTCTGTTCCCTAATATATATATTTATCTGTAAGATTTCACTAAATTAAATGGCTGACAGTTCATCAGTAGCAGCAACAATGTAATTCCCCTAACCTTATTAAATCAATAAATACTAGATTCATGCCTTGAATTAAAAATGCATCACCACGGCCAGGAATTGCAAGCACGTGGTTGCAGGCCTTGAGTCGAAGATGCCACTCGGAAATGGCTGGTTGGCATTTGTTTTAGTCTCTTCTTCTATTTCAGGTCTATTCAGATACTCTGGGATTTTCACATTTTAGAGACCATTGTGATAGTTTTTTTAAAAAAACTCATTCTTCACTTTTAACTGTAGAAATGAGGCATGCATTGAACAAAGTAATACACCTTGACTTTATAATTCTTGTCATTAATTTTCATCTAGGGAATATTCTTCTACTTAAAATGTCTTCTTTTAGTAAGACATAGGTGCAGACATTTCCACATAGTATAAATAAGTTCATATGTAATGCTTTGTACAAGTATAAACAAATAAATATATACACTTAATGTATGTTGTTTTACATTGGTTATAAGTTTACTTAAAAAATCACATTTAATTTATCATTTAGTACTCTCAATTATGTCATTCAAGTATTTAAACTACACAATATCTAGGACATTATGTATATCTCAGGTGTTACATTTTGTGTGTGTGTGTGTGTGTGTGTGTGTGTGTGTATGTGTGACTAGATACCTCAAATGCAGTTTTCCAGAAGTGAGTTTCTTAGTTAAATTGTATATTAATAGGTAAATTTATAGTTAGGTCCCACTGAAAAAAGGGAACATGTACAATACCTGAAAGTTTGACACAAAAAATAATATTGCTCTAGCCATATATTTGATGAATTAATGATGTTAATTTATTTAAAAAATTCATTCCTTATTGATGTCAGCCAGCAAATATTGTACTGAATTCTCTAGATATAGTCATTGGCCCTTGGGTTCACCACACTGTGGAAGAAAAATCTTTATTTGACAAAATAGGCAATCAACTGAAATCTATCCGCTTTAAATAAACTGATTCTTCAGTATTTTCCCAGTGTTGGTGTAAGTTGTTGTCTGTGATGTCCCCCAGGGCTCTTCCCTCTGCTCTCTGATTTGGTATATAAAAGCAGCTCTGAATGATGGATTACTGTGTCATTGCAGCCGGGGAAGGATTAATTTGTTTCATTGATTTCTCTTTAGGCAGATTGCCAGAATTTGCCGCTTCCCACCTTTCTTCAAGACTTCTAGAAGTAATAGACAGTAATGGCCTAAGACAAATCAGCTCCTTCTTGTAAAAACAGAATCAGGAAACTAAGAGTCCTAGGAAAGCCATGGCAAACTTTTTGTTTGCACACCAGGGAGAGAGCAATTAATAAACTACTTTTCTGTCTTGGAAATATTTTTAATTAAATGTTTCTGAAATCGATGGTACATAAAACAACACACTAGTAGACTGTAAGTAAGCATTTATTATGCTCATCTCATAAAAACATTTCCTAATTTGCAAGGATCTTATTTAACAAGGAGAAAAATATATAATCTATGTGATTGACAAATCCTTTCCCTTTTATTCGAAATTTGAGAGTCAAATGATATGTCCAAACAACTTTAAGTCAATTTACCTGTACCTATAGGAATATTTGAACCACAGAATTTTTAGAAACTTTGGAGAGTGACCAGAATAAATAGAAATTTAACTATTTAAAGGCAAATAGCTACTGATTTTTAAAAAATGGTATCTCCTCATAAGAAAATTTTTAAAAGTTAAAAATGATATTTTGTCTATTTTCCTAAACCTTTTTTCCTAAGGATTTAATGTAATATAAAAACCATCATTAAATATATACAAGGCCTTGTGCATGTGGGGCAAACACTCTGCATACAACTGTACCCCCACACCTCAACTGTATATTGTTTCAATGTATATAATTTTATCATTTCTCTACATTGAAAAAATACATTTACAATTTTTTATTAATATACAGTTGTGATGAATAACACTTTAAATAAATCTTTTATTGTTTCTATGCTTATTCTCTTTAATATATTATTAGAAATTATGTGGGCAGAAAGTAAAGACTATTTTTGAAGATTCTTTATATTGCTTGCCTAATTTTTTTCCAGAGAGGTTATATAAATACATACTGGTAAATAAAAAAATTTTCTTGGTAGAGGCAGCATTCTAATTTATGTTACTGGAGCAAAGAGAACTGAACAACACCCTTTTCCTTGTATTCTGTAAGCGGCAGTAGTGTTTTGCATATACTTAATGTCTCAGAAGTATTTTCCCAAACTGCAGATGTGAAATAGGCTGGTTATACAAATCTATTTGTTTCCCTTCTGTAGTGCTGAAAATTATATTGATTTAATGATCTCAAGTTATACTTTTTATGCAATTAGTTGTGTAGTAAAAACTAATATTGTCATGTGCTAATGTCTTTTTCTCTCTATTGTGCAATGGTAGTTGTCCATGCAATATCAGCAAGTTTATGCTTTTCCTGTGCTTTGCTGAAAGGAAAAAGGAACATCTGTTTCCATTATATATCTGCATCATAATGATAACAATTAAATAGCTATTATGTAGTATATAGTAAATATATTTTGCTGAATGACCTATACTTTCTTGTTGGGAAATTTTAGAGAGATATCGGAAGCACTTTGTTTTTGCAGGTAGATTCACTGTAGAGGTTTAGAAAGTCCTTTGCTTACTTGAGTAAATTACTGCAGTTCTTATTTATCTCAGGAAAAACAAACAACATGATTAAACACTAGGCTTTCAGACCTGACTCTTGAATATATTTCTCTTAGGCGTATGTCTAGAGTACGAATTATTTGACATCTCTCTCAGTAGTGTTAAGTGGGTTTATCACGCTATTAAGCACACAGTTTATTTTGTGTTTCATACCATTTGTGTAGTTTTTGTATTTTGCTAAATTGGGAGATGGGAAACATTTAGAGTATATTTCATTTTTTTCCCCTAGATTACAGGGACAGCGGTATTTATTTTTTTAAAATGTGGTGCAGAAGCTTGAAGCCATGGTCTTGCACATACTGAGCACACATTTTCCTACTGAACTGCTAGCCCAGCCCCGATATTTACCTTTCAGACTTAGCAGGAGAATGTTTGTGACCACACACAACTTTTTTCATTGACCTTTACAATTCTAGGAAAATAGTTCCATTTATTTTAGCTTTTGGTTAAAGATGTGTTGGTGTTTTATTAGAAAGCTGATTAGAGTTTTATATATTATCAGATGGTTTTATATATATATTACAAAATGATTGCATATATTACAAGATGATTATATGTATTACAAAAATATCCATGTATCACAAACCCAGTTTGAGAAATAAAGTCTAACCAATAAAACTGAATCCTGATGGCTTCTTGAAGAAACAACCATCATCTTAAATTTTATATTTATCATACTTTTTGCCTTTTAGGTGCTTTATGAAAACATGGCCCAAAATTTGAACCTATGTGACCTGTCTTTTAAAATAAGTGTATTTTTAAATGTCAGAGGTATGGATGCTGTTTGAATTCTTTTATTCTAATCACCTGTACCAGGGCGTGATTCTCTGCTTTACTCTGTTGTTTGTGAAGATAATTTTTGATTTCTTTCTAGCCATAATTAAAATTTTTACTACCTCTTGGTTTTCTACATGAAACAAAATGAAAACAAACTAAAGGCAAAGGCCCACAGAGGTGAGATCACTTAGCCGAGACCGGATAGCCAGTCACAGAGCTGAGGATGAAAGCCAGTTCTGCAGACATTAGTGCAGACACTCTTTTCTTCACTCCACAGTGCCTATCATATGTGATGCTTGTGTGTGTGTGTGTGTGTGTGTGTGTGTGTGTGTGTAAGGTGATACCCAGGGCCTACAGCCTAGGCAAGTGCTCTACCACTGATTGAGCTACACCATCATCCTGGGGAGTGTTCTTAAGGAGAAACAGAGCCAGAGAAAGGGAGAGGAGGAAGAAGGAGAAGGAGAAGGAGAAGGAGAAGGAGAAGGAGAAGAAGAAGAAGAAGAAGAAGAAGAAGAAGAAGAAGAAGAAGAAGGAGAAGAAGAAGAAGAAAAAGAAAGAGATTTCTCTCAAATACTTTTTTTTTTGTTTGTTTTTTTTGAGGCAGGGTCTCACTATGCAGTTCAGGCTGGCCTAGGCTCACTTCATAGCCCAGGCTGGTCTCAAACTCACAACAGTCCTCCTGCCTCAGCCTCCCAAGTGCTGGGATTACAGGCATGCACCACCATGCCCAGCTATCAGAGCATGTTTTCTGGGGGGGGGTGAACAATGAATCTATGTCAGCCTGGAAGCTTCTTATAGGATGAGAAGACAGCATGTTCCTAAGAGTCTGTGAATCCATCCTGCTATTTTTGGACTTTTCTGGAAAGAATGGTGATTGGATATAATGTGGCTCTCACTAAGCTCTTTACCTTGCAATTAATTTCTGACCTCCTTAAGGTAACCAGATTAAGAAAGTAGGGATGGAGACAAACATAGCTGTCTCTTTTACATGTACCTGCATTGAGTATTTGACATTTTGGCAGTTGAAATCCAGTGAGTTACCTTTTTCTTTTTTATGCAGTCTATGCAATGTTCACATCACAGATGACTTTCTATTTGAAAATTAGTGTCTTTTCTTTTCCTGTAAGCAGCCAGTTTATCAGAGTACTAAAGGGAAAATAACACAAATAGAGTAATGTGGAAACAAGTGTTAAAAAGCTCTATGGAGAAAAACCTCATTCTAAAAATGGCAATTTAGAATTACATGCATGTACTTTTTCTTTCAGGTTTTTACTCTAAAAAATTTAATTCATTCGTAGTCTAGATGACTAAGCTTGAGTCATATTATTCACACGATGACATGCTCTCTTAAGAAAAAATAGCAGCAAAACTGAGGGTTGGAGCTATAGATATTATTGTAAAGCCATCTTTACCCAAATCTTTTAGTGGTTTAATAAATTGTTTGCTTCCTTCTATGAAAACATACACTTGGGAATTTATAATAATAGTAATCTTATACTTTAAGGTGGATAAACTACTCATACTAACTTTTTTAATTGTAGAAATATTGTCAAGATACTTGTATTTTAATCAGTGAATTAGATAGCACATTTTCTTCAAATATGATGGGCCAAATTGTTTCTTGGGCTCTGTAGTTCCTAGTGGGAAATCTCCTCAGTGTATAGATTGGAAAGGGGAGATCTAGTGTAATCCAGTAACAGAATTTAGTATCCATTTTATGAAGGCATTAGCTACTTTGATCATACTTATTAAATACGATTTTTTTCATTTATATCTGGGAAGGCTTTTTGTAGGGGACTATGTACATGAGAATGTTTTAAAAGACAATTGTTTGTTTAATTGTAATTTCTGATGAACATCTGTTATATAAGAAATTTTCTACACTGATTAAAATTTCTCATGTTTCTCCAGCAGGAGGATGAAACTAAAAAAAAAGTATTTCTAAGATTACAGGATCTAAAATATAGGTTCTCTTTCTATTTAGTTCTTAGTGACTTAATTTTAGTCCAAGTTGAAAAGTTTTCAAAACTACCAGTAGTTGCATATTTTCTATGGAGACAATCAATATACAATTTGTAGCTGGGAACTCAGAGTTTTACTTTGGGCTACAGCGTAGAATTGTCTTTAGCCAATGTTAGATTTTCATATTGTCAACATTTCCTCATGTCCGACTTTGAATTCTCAGCTCTTTAGGATTTTCCTCATTATTTAATTCTTAGGAAAATCATGTTTCTTTCATCTTAGGGTTCTTAAGATATAGCCAACATATATTTATTGAATTTTTGTTATGTTTAAGGCATATGGGTAGAGAAAGATATAATTCTGCACTTAGAAGGATAATAATTTCCATGGTATTTTACCAAAATTTAACATATTTTGTTTTCTTAATATATTCATATGATTTTATCAATATGACCATAGTGAGACTTTAAGGGAAAAAGTACATATAGTTTTCCATTGCTGTTTACTTTTTGAAAAAATTCTTGGAATTTTAATTTGGGGACCACCATAATTATAGTATTCTTAATATGTAATTTGAGTGAGTGGTATTTGCTAACTTCAGGTCAGTTTTTAAAAGTAAGATCTTAGAATTTTTCACCATACTCTAAAACATTTTGTTTAAATTGCATATGTTAATTTATCTGTATTCAAATAAAAAATCTCTAGCTGGCCAGGGTAGTGCATGCTTGTAATCTCAGATTTCTGGGAGGGTGACGTAGGAGAGTGATAAATTTGAGCCTAATCTGGGTAGTTTAGCAACAGAGTGAGACCATGTCACAAAACAAAACAAACAAGCAAACAAAAAAAGAAGAAAGAAAGAGAAAAAGAAAGAAAGAAAGAAAACAAAATGGGTGTGTGACTCAAGGTCCTGGGTTCAATTTCTAGTTCAGCCAAAAAAAGTAAAATGTTACATAACAGTATGTAACTTTTCTTTTATGGAAGGCATTTAATTTAGCTAGACATAGGTTCCTTTTTGTAAAATTCTACTAACAAAGTATGAGTTAAAGTTACAAACTATACTAAATATGAAGGTAAGACATGTTTTCTAGATATTAAAAAATTATGCTTTGGTCTTGATATTAATATTGAACCTATTATAGTATTGAGCATGTGTTTACACTCGTCAAAGTTTATTAAGTGATGCTAAGAAAAATTACTATTTAACTTTCTCACAAGAAGTGGGTTGTTGGTATATTTTCCAATAAATTTGACCAGTGAAAATAGCTGTTTTTGATAAAATATTGATGGAAATATCAGTGTTTTCTGTATAAAATTGCAGTTTTTCATGAATTTTTTATGAGTTTTTTCTTGTTTTTAATATGTAAATATAGACAAATTTCCATTTATAAATATTGCAATTGGTAGTGAAAGTGTAAAGTGTTTGATTTGATATGATAGGTCCTTTTGCATTTTGGTGATTTATTTAGTTTTACATTATTTAGCTATTTCTCAAAGTAAGTATTTAATTTCCAAAGTAAGTTTTTTACATTATTATTATTATTATTATTATTACTACTACTATTTGCTGTGCTAAGGGTTGAGTGTCCTAGGCCTTGTGTATGCTAAGTAAATGCTTTGCTGCTGAGATCAACTCCCAGCCCTAGTTAATTTTTTGAGAGAAGTGTTTTATAAGATATTTATAATGAGGCAAACATGTCATTAATACCTGTAGCAGGTGACAGTGGATTTAACTGTTCTACTAGAGTTACCCTCGATGCTGCTCTAAGTTGCAAAGATAGCTTTTTGAAATGACTAAGGTTTAGTGATCTGAGGGAATTAGAGAGTGATACTGTGGAATTTTGAAAGCCACATGCTAACTTTGTGACAAAGCTCCACGTCACTGAGATTCTATTTGTATTTTAGTTCTAAGACTAAGTTCAAATATATTTTGAATTTTGACATGTAATTTTAAAATTCTGAAAGTCTTGCATTTAATAATAAGGAACTAACAAAGACCAGATTTTTACATACAGTATATATGATCAAGACTTTTGCTTTTACATAAGCTTCTTTAATTATTTTTCTTGTCCAAGAGAAGTGTAAGTCCTTAACTTATGAATTTTTCTTCTACATACATAGTGAAGCCCTATGATCATTACATGCTAATCACATTTTATATATTAGTGAATTCATTACTGTAAAAGATAAAATTCCCATTTTACTAATGAAGCGTTTGAAGCTCAACCATGGTTAAGTAATTTGCTCACGTCATACAGCTAGTGAGTGACAGAGCAACGATTTCCACTAAAATATGTGTCCTTCTAGAGCATCTTCCTGGTCTATGGTGATGTCGATGCTGCTTAGTGAGTAATGTGTAACTTCACATTATTTTATATCCTATCTATAGAATAATACCATTTGATTAGGTGATGTCTGCATTAACGGCATTGCATAGAACGAAGGAAAAGTCATGCCTATAACAGAGATTTTTGGCACCAGGTTGGTTGACTTAGCTATTAAATAACACATGTGATATTGAAGATTGAACAGCAAGACATTTTAAATTTCCAATTTCTAATCTCAGTTTAGGATTTTTTTTTAGTGACTTTTCAGGAGGGTAAAAACATGGCTTCTGTCAGCAGGTGTATTATTTTTCCTAGAGCTGCGATAACATAATCCTACAAACTGGGTGGCTTGAACAGCAGAAGTTTATGGTATCACAGTTTTGGAGGCTAGAAATCCAGCATCAAAGCATCGGCAGTGCTGGCTTCCTCTCAGTGTGGAGGAGAAGCTGCTCGCTGCCGGAGATTCCTTGGCAACTGCGGATGCTTCTTGGCTTTCGGAGGCACCCTGGCCTCTGCTTTCACTTTCCCATGGTGTCCTCTGTGGATGTCTGTCTGTCTCCGTGTCTAGCTTTCCCCATTTATGAGTTTGCCTGTCTTACTACATGAGTGTCCACCCTGATGACTTTGTCTTAACTTCATCACTGGCAGAGACCCTGTTTCCAAACATGATTTCATTCTCAGGAAGTAAGAGTTAGAACATCAGCATTTTTGGGGGGATAGAATTCAACCCATAACAAAAGGTCCTTTTTCAGAGATAGCATATTTGAAATTTCCTTAGCAGTGGTTAGATACATAGATTTGAAGTGAATCAACACTTTGGTATAATTATATGAATGTCCATAAATATACAAATGTTATAGAAAAGAACGGATTTTGCATTTGTTGATTCTTACGAAAATTGTGGGATGAACTAACTGGGTAACTTGAGAGTAGTTTTTTAAAAAGTAAATATGCTTGACTATAAAAATATGTGGGCTAGGTAAGATCATTATAGCTGGTGGTGTGATGAAGTTGGGGTTTCCGTAGGCATTTGGGGTAAAAAAAGATATTGCAGCGGAAGTTGGGTCATGGTTAGTGTCCTGATATAGGAAGAATTATGCTGTGCATATTGGCTGTGGTGGTGAAAGTAGGCTTAATGGTCAATTATGTTGTCAAGGACTCCTGTCTCAGACCCTCTAAAGAAGTTAAAGCCCGTTTTAACTATTAAACTTCAAGACATTGCTGTAAGATTTATTTTTAATTTTATTCTGTAGATATCTGGAAGATATCAACAATGAAAAAAAAAAACATGACCCCCTAGCCTTGCTCCTCAGAGCTAATCATGATTACTACAGTATTTTGGCATCTTGGTATAATGTCTGTCAAGTTCCTGCTATGTCACTGAGTTTATATCACATAAACAGTTCCCTAAAATAAATTAAAATCCTTACCGTTCTCTGAATGTGTATTGAAATTTGATACCCACTGAATAATGGACCTGATGGTTACTGGCAGTGAATTGATTCACTGTATTTCTCTGTACGGCATTAGACTAGCTTTATCTCCTGTGACCAAATCCTTTGCTTTGATCCCCCCCCCACTCCCTCTGGTGCTATAGCCAAGATCCTTTTAATGACCATGTCGTTCTCCTGGCTTAACTCCTTTAGTGAGGATAGAACTCCAGCTTTTGTCCAATCAAAAGCCTCTGCAATCTTTTCTTTTGCATTTTTCATCTCTTCTTCTACTTTCCTTGGAACCACATGAAATTCTCAGGATACTGTGTTACCCTTTTGCGCTTCCATAATTTGTCATTTCCTCCTTTCGCTAAGAATTCCCATTCTCTTCTTGTCCCTCTGTCCAGCAGTTACTCATCCCATCCCACACCCCTGTGCTGAGGATTGAGCCCAGGCCTTCACACCTAGCTACATCCCCAACCCTTCTTTTACTTTCTGTGTTGAGACAAAGGTCTTGCTAAATTGCCCGTGCCGGGTTCACACTTGCAAACCTCCTACCTCAGATTTCCAGAAAGCTGGGATTACAGGCATGTGCCATTGTTAGCTTTATTTTTTAGTACTTACCCAAAATGACATTTCCTCTTGGTAGGCTTTATTCTAAGCTGTATTTTCTTTCCTTTTAGTATACATAGCATTTTCTATAAAGCTTGTTATAAATATGATCACAGGGTATCCTAGTGGCCAATTTCCATCCTTTTCTTTCTTATCAGACTGCCATTTCAGTGCGTTCCAAGGCACTCTAGACATGGGGAATCAAAATGAAGAGAAACTTTAGGAATCGGAAGCTCAGTGGAGGTCACGTGGGTGGGCAATGGTGGTAAGGAGCTCAAATGACATGGAGTTATTATGAGAAAACACCTAAAGACCCACTAGAGTGGAATTGTGACTGGCAGTGTTTTTGCAGTGCTTTAAAGCTAACCAGATGTGTATGTTTACAGGGGGCAGTAGATGCGAATCCCGGCATGCAGCAGAGGTTCTCAGCAGTTCTGTTGAACTTTCCTGACCTGCAAGAGGACCGTCAGACCGTCATCCTGGTGGCACCTGTCATCCTTGGTAGGAGATTGTATTTTCCTACCCAGCCTTCCTGTTCTAGCACAGCAGCTGGGTTAGAATTTAGCTGTTTGTTTTTATAAATAACTCTGGAGAACTGAAGGAAAAATGTCTCAGTAATATCAATAGTGTGACTTATTTGAGCTTGTGTATTATGCCTTGTTATTTTTATACCGCTTTATGGAAACTTCAAATATATTCTTACTTGTATAAGCACTTAGTATTGTGTTTGTGTTTGAATTTTATCCAGTCGTTAAGTGCTTCCACTGATTTTTAACAGTTTTAGGCTAGTTTCTTATTCTCTTAACTAATAGAGAGGCTCCTAACATTAATTTTACTCATAAACAATGTATTCCAGTAATATTTAATTGGCTTTTTTCAATTCCCATGAAAGAGATTCAACTAGAAATGAAAAAAATTCCATATCGACAATCAGTAGAAATAAATATCTTATCACAAAATCTCTGTATTAACAAGAATATACACTGGAGCTAGTAACTAAAGTACTTTTTCTTCATATAAAGTGGGAGTATTTTTTAGAATTCTGGGAAATGTCAAAGTAATTTTGGCTGTAGTAATACTGCATTTAATGCTATTGAGAATATTGCTAACATTAACAAAAATATTCTGTAATTTCCTCAGTTATTGCTACTGGTGATGAGGGATATAAACTTGGCATGCTTTCATGCTTTGCGCATTATCATTATGCACTTCTGATTTCACATGTCAGAAACAATCTTTATTTTTGTTAAGACAGCTGAGAACATTTTTAGTTAGGGGAAGAGGTCAGGCTCTGATTACTTGTATATCAGTGATTTGTAGAATACAATGAGTGTATATGAGTAAAACATAGAACTTTTTTAATATAAGCATTACACAGTTTTTGCATGTGCTTTGAGGTTTTTTAACTTTCATTTTTAAATTGAATCAACATACAATACTTTGGGGCCAAAGACAGGTTTTATTTCTGTATTGATTATTTTATTTTGTTATTTTCCGTGACCACTGGTAACACTCATCTTGCAGATGTAAGCTATTGTTCAGCAGGGAGCTTTGGCAAGACAATTGGCTGGATCAACAAGTCTATCTTCGCCGTAAAAAAACAATTTGAAGCTCATCTTTATTGATGGTAAGCCAGTGTCATCTTCATACATGACTGATTGTGTTATTACTTTATGTTTGTAGTGTTATAAAGCAACAATTTGGTTTAAATTTTGTTTTATAAGAGATTATTGGGATGTTGAACTATGGTGTTTCACTCCCAGAGTCTAAAGGATAGCACAGAAATTAGTCTAACAATGAAATAGAATGGAAATAATGATTTGTTGTTTCTGAAAATATTTAAAATCATGGTTTTTTTTTTTCCTGAGGTGAGATCTCACTTTGTTGCCCAGATTGGTCTCAAACTCTTGGGTTCTGGGGATCCTTCCACCCTAGCTTCCTGAGGAACTAGGGATACAAATGCATGTCACTAACCCAAGCTAAAAACTGGCTCCATATAACACACACTGACTGATAATTCATGGCACTTATTTGAATGACTGTTAACGAGGAAAGAATGACAAATTGATTACGTATGTTGTATGCTTACTTTAAAATATATTATTAATTTCATGAATTTCAGGATAAGTGCAATATCATGTATGGACTGTCTCCCATTCTCAAATAAAATTATTTGGTCATTCAACTAGCATCCATTGGTAGTGCTTGTCACAGGCTGCTGTTACAGAGATACAATGGATGACTCCATATGTTTAATACATTGCAAGTTTCACTAGTATATTCATATAGCAATTTGTAGTTCAGATGAATATAATGTAATGCACATTTAATAACCACAGCTTCATTTTGCTGAATTAATACATTTGTGATTTACCCAATCTTTCTTACCTAATCATAAAGTATGTGTATGTATGAGTATGTATTTGTGCACGTGTATGTGTGTGTATATATTTATATATATCTGAATATATCTGAGTAACTTGACGTAAGTACTGATGTCACTTTTGTCCTCTTTATTCTAGTTGATTTCACGTGACTCCTCATAATCATCAGAGTACAAAGTAAATTTTCTTTTAAGTTTTGCTTTACTAGTATCCTTTTTTCCCCCAAACGTAAATTTTATTGTGTATGTTTGAGGTTTACACTATGATATTGTGGAATTCATATAGACAGTAAAATGGTTACTGTACTGAAGTAAATTATAATTATATGTAATATGTAGTCACAGAATTACTTTTGTCTTACAAGAACAGTTAAAATTTACTTATATAACAAATCTGAAGCGCAAATTTATTACTTAGAGTCTTCATGTTTTATATTAGGTCTCTACATCTGTTCATCCTATATCTGCTACATTGTATCCTATGACATCTTTCCTTTCCCTCTCTCCAACACCCATTATTATAGTCTCAGTCATTTTTAAAAAAGATTGCCCATATATGTGAGATCATGCGCTATTTTTCCTCTATTGGCTCACTTTGGCTATTGTGAACAATAATCCGATGCACATGGAATTATAGATATCTTCATGAGGTGGTGGATTGATTTTGGGTATATACCCAGAAGGAGGTTTCTTGAATTGTACATAGTTCATTTTAATTTCTTTAGAAATTTTCAAGTCATTTTCCATAAAAATTATTCATTCCAAAAATAGTTATTATCTTTTAGTTTTTCTTCTCTGCAATATAAATAAATCCTGAGGTCAAAGGTTGGCAGAACTGTGTTCACTGAAATCCAGCCTACTTTTATATATGAAGATGTACATGTAGCTATCACATGATGATACCAGCCCAACCATCTATATTAAATGTTTCTGAAGAGGCC
Source organism: Dolichotis patagonum (assembly GCA_004027295.1). Classification (NCBI taxonomy): domain Eukaryota; kingdom Metazoa; phylum Chordata; class Mammalia; order Rodentia; family Caviidae; genus Dolichotis; species Dolichotis patagonum. Next base: position 23,358 of record PVJX010005237.1, on the reverse strand, counting down.
ATGAAATGAAAAAAATAGTATGGAGAAAGATTTTGAAAAAATATCCTGTTTGGAGAAAAGTTGGTGAGTGAACAGTTTTCCTCACAAAAGGATTTCAATATAACAATTACAGACATAAGTGCTCTAAACACCAGCATGCCCAACTTCACAAAAACATTACTGGTTCATAAAAAATCAGATAAACATTGGCACAATTATAGTGGGGGTCCTCAACGTCCCACTGTCCCAAAATACACAAATCAGGTAGACAAAAAAATCAACAAATAAATAACAGAGTTGAACCAAACCTTTGAACAAATGGACTTGAGAAACTCAAAATATAAATGAAGAACAAAATAAAAGGTAGTGAGTGCGAAATAGTGAGACAGGTGCTCTGCAAAAGGGAAGGAGACCAAGAAAAATAGGGAGGAGAGAGGAAAGAGGATAAAAAAAGAATTAGAATCTATTAAGCACAAGTACCTTAACTCACGAAGACTATAGTCATTAGGTACTGCAAAAATGGACTAGCTAAAAAGGATGTCAGTATTTCCATAGTAAGATAGGACTTTCCTGTTTGTAATTGCCAAGTGTAACTTGATACATTTTTCGAAATACAGTTTCTTAAAAGCATTACTTTTAGATGATTTGACTCTGCATTACTATCATCATTTTTCCAATCACTCCACTCCAAATCTTCTAGGCCTTTGATACTTCTTTAATATTATAATGCAAGCAAGTCAGAAGATATTTAATGTATAATTTTGAGTTTACAATACCTAGCAGAATTTTATTATTGTATGGTAATAAAATTTCATTATTGAGTAAAATTTACTTAATTTTATTCTAGGTACTTTCTATATTTCAGTCCATCTTCACAGTTGCCATATAAAACAGGACTAATTGTTTTATAGACAAGGAAACTAAGACTTAACGAGTTCATTATATCAGGTCAGTACCTGGCCTAGAACTCAAACTGAACTATTCACCTCCATGCTCCTGCTTGTGTGTGCTGTGTTGAGCTATGTGAAGTTTATTTTCCCCTCAGTGCTGGAGACTGAACTCAGGACCTCGTGCATCCTAAGAAAGCATTCTACCACTGACCTGCAGGGTCACCCACCTGCAGCTTTTTGTATGTGACCACAGATAGGCCACTTCACTCTTGAAGCCTAGTCTAGCTAGTTTAAAGTAAGTTTGTGCTATAAAACTTTTGATTGTGGTATACTGAAAGGTGTCCAAGCCAAAACATTTGCTTTTTTTTTTTTTAAACATTGGACGTAACTTTTGACAGTCTTTTGTTATATTAAGTACCATACTTATTGTTATGTGTGTATAATGTGTACATGTCACATGTAAGTGTTCTTTAAGTAGAAACTTGGTGGTGCTTCTTTGGGAGACCCAGCTGATGTATCTTGAATGTCTCTGCTACTCTCAGGTACTAGAATTGCTGTTTGATTCTTCTTTTCTAACAGCCAAGATCTTGGTTCTAGTATTTGCATATAAACATTAAATGCATCATCTAAAATGGTATTAGCTGTCTAACAAAGTGTGAAACATTACTTTGACTATTGTTGAGGAAACCAAATGTATAAGTATTTTGGCTTTATAGTTGCCTATGTTTTAGTGTTTTTTTTTTAAATTCAAAATCCTTTAATATTTCCCTTGTTTATAAAATATAGATATTATTATGCTTAGTCTATACACTAGGTCTTCTATGGTTGGGCCATTGCAGACTGCTTCGGACTTACTCTGGCAACCACCATCACAGACCCTCCTAATATGTAAATTCTATTTAAACTACGGGCTTGTAGTCCTGCTACCATGGTGTGCTGTTTTGTATTTTTAATCCTCATATTCTTTTCTGATCATTGTGGTCTTTACTCTTTGCTCTTCTGGTAAGCACCAACTTTTCATTTGTGATTCAGCTTTATGAATTCTATGTAGCCTTTCTTGGCAATTGACCTCTGTCACTGAGCCTTTCCAGTACATGAGTCTATCCTAGAGTCTGGGTCGTATTGCTTCCACTTATTTGTATGCTTCTTTCTTGCTAGTTTGTAACTTCTTTAAGGGCACATGCAACTACATATGGTAGTGTGTGCCAAAATGCCAGCACTCTGGGGTGCTGACATAGAAGAGCAAGTCTAGCCCAACTTGGTGACTTAGAAGCTTAACAAGACCCTGTCTCAAAATAATAAAAAGAGGCTAGGGATGTAGCTCATTGCGAAGGTCCTGGGTTCAATCCCCAGACTCCCTCCCCACAAAGAGCAAGTACAAAGACTGAACGTTTAATGCATTTTTGTATACCTAGTTTTTTTTTTTTTTTAGCATAATCCTTGGTTTAATAAAGCATTTTCTGAATGAGTAGTTAGTCTCTCTAGGAAAGCAAAGGTGATTTTGGTGATTGGTGTGGTAGTGGAGGTAAAGCCAATTCCATGGTGCAGTACTTCTGTACTGAGTGTGCAAAGCTCTTACCATATTCATACGAGCTTCTTGGGGTCAGTGTGCATTGTGTGTCTAGAGTTCTGTTACCTTCAATAACAAGACATTTGCCAGATTTCAGGAATGAATATAATAGATCTTAACTCTATTATTTTCCTTAGGGAAAGATTATTCTATTTAAAAATTATAGTAAGGAAATAAATGGATGAGCCCATTCGTTATCACATTGAAAGTTTCAGTAATTTTAAAACTAATTCTCATGCCACACAATCCTGATTAAAGGCTTACTAGGGCAACTACGACTAAAATGATACATTTTTATATGGTTCAGCTGTTTTACATTTTGTAAAACACTCATTTATCATATTACCCCTTTAGTAATATGCCAAACTTTTAGTTGTTTTTTAAATTTTGTCTGTAACTTTATAATGTTGCAATATTATTATATAATACCATAATACTTAGTGTATACTAGTGATATACTACTGTATTATATACTATATTATATTATAATGATATAATAATTAGAAGTGAAATGTGCCTTTATCATCAGGTTACTTTCTACTTTCATCTGAGGAATTATTGTACAATGAAGATATTAAAAAGAAGGTTACATTTTCTAATATCAACTAGATTGTATTAAATTGCTCTTTTGTTTTACTTTATATAGAAATTACTTAAGATACACTGAATTAGATAAATTATGTCAAGCAGAGTTTTCACTACATAACTTACACAAAATAGGGAGAGATTTTTGTGATTAAAAGGAATAAAATTTTCCTTGTTTAAGCAGTAGGTAGTAAGACTTAATTTCATGGAAAGACATTACCTACTCTGGTCATTTGATTTGTACATTCTTTAGCTTATTTAATAGTCAAAGAGATCTAAGTAAATATGTGTGATTTAATTTGTGCTACTGAGAAACAGTGATCAAAAATGGCAATAAAAGTCACATAGTGAAATAAGAATGCTAAAAAAAAAACACCAAGGATTTTACTGTGGTCCATTATTCATTCAGTTTCTGGCAGCCTTTATGATTACAAATCACTTGATGGACTAACTAGACATTTTCAAAGTGAGTTATGAATCAGGTTCATTTTTCCTGGTTGGTAGTTGGCACATGCTGTAACTCTTTCACTTTGTGATATATCAGATTCTTGAACAGTACTAAGAAAAATAATCAACCCTTTCTTTCAGAAAAACCAAGTTGCCTTTCCATAAAATGGAATGCAGTTGGTAACATTTTAACAACGCATTGTAATTTCTGTCTTTGGATGTCAGTGTGGAATCCATAGTGATGACATTATTTTTCACAGTAAAAAAAATCTTTAGAATGAGTTTTTAACATACGTAGAATTTACATTTGATACTGCTTCTGTAGGGTGCTTGGGAAATTTCTTGAGGCTAGATGGTTAAAAGAAGTTATATTTTCTTTTCTTAGTATTAGACATATATGATGAAAAACTTGTGTATTTTAAGAACATTTTTCTCTAAAGAAAATTTAGTTTTTCTGAAATGTCTTACTTATAATGAAGTCCTGATGTTACAAACTTTAAAATATGGAGTATTTTAATGCTTCCTAAGAGGAATCGTCTGTTTTTTGAGTAGAGAAGCACTGATAGTGACCTGAATCTTGAGTTTTCCCATTTGTAAAACTGAATCATAGGTACCAACTCCATTTTCAAATGTGTCTTTATTCTCTTGGCTGAATACAGTTTCTCAATGTGCTACTGTGGTGAATGACAGAAAAAAATTAAAAGCAATTACATTAAAAAAATTCTATCCACCCAAACAATGGAAAACAAAATGGGCTCATACACTGCAACTTACCAACAAATTCTGGGGCTCTGGATGCAGCTCGGTGGTAGGTTGCTGGTCTAGCATGTGTATGAAGCCTTGGATTCAATCCCCACCAGCAACGCTATCACCACCACAACCACCAAAAACAAAGCAAAACAAAACAAACAAAAACCAACCAACCAAACCAAACCAAAACAAAACCAAATCCCACAAATACCAAAACAGTTTTTGGTGTGTTGTAGCTAAGAATTTATTTTGACCTACGAAAGGAGAGTTTTTCCTGTGTTTTGTTTTGAAATTTTTAAGTCTTTGACCCACTTTGTATTCATTTTTGTATGTGGTGTGAAATAAAGGTCTGACTTCATCTTCTGGCCTGTGAGTGTCCAGTTTTCTTAGCAGCATTTTTTAGAAGCCTGTCTTTTCGCTGGTGGATTTCTTCAGTAACTGTAGAAAGTCAGCAGACTCCAGTGTAAGGGCTTATTTCTGGACTCTCGATTGTAAGGCAGTGATGTATGCCTTTCTGCCAATACCTCATTGTGTTGATTACTGCAACTTTATATTAAGTTTTGAAATTGGGAATTGTTTTGTCATTTTTTTTCTTTTTTGGGGTACTGGGGATTGAACTCATGACCTAGCACTGGCCAGGCAGGCACTTATGCCACTGAGCTAAATCTCTGGCCCCCTTGTTTTGTCATTTTAGGTCTTTTGCAATTCTGTAGAAATTTTGGTATAATCTCGTCAAATTCTACCAAAAGTCGACTGAGGTTTTGATAGAATCAGTGAACCAATCAAGGGAAAGCACCCTTCGTAATAATGTCAACTTTCTCCTCCGTGAAACTGGTGTCTGACTTTCTTTTGAAGGTAATGTCTTTAGATTGGTGCTTTTAAAGATTTTCTTTTTGCTTTCAATTTTAAACAGGTTTAAGATTACGTTTTTGGTTATAGATTTCCTTTTATTTGTACTGCTTGGGAATTTCATACTTCTTGAATATGTGAATGAGAATCTTTCATGAGTTCTGGAAATTTTATTTCTTCAAATATCATTTAATAAAACAAATATCATTTTTCATTGAATGTAAAATACTATCAATTGTAAAGATGCATTATTTGCACCATTTATATAACACTAAAAGGAAACAGTACATGTCTTAATAATATTGTTATGAATATTACTATTGTTTCTTTATATGTGTGTGTGTGTGTGTGTGTGTGTGTGTGTGTGTGTGCATACGTGTGTGGTGGCTGGGTGTGTACCACTGAGCTACATACACTCTTAACCCAGTAATAGTGCTGTGTAATATGTGAATTTGTCATGAATTTGGTAAATAACTTCTCAGTTGCATTGCTTCACATGTATATATCTCTGTAAGAAAGAATAGCACAATTTCTCTTCTCTGATATCCTATAAGTACTTAGTTGTTTGCTTTGTGAGAATGTAATGATCACTCAATTGTAGCCATTATTGTAGTTATTTATTATCACTTCTGTAGTATCAGGTTGTGTGTCTCTCTATCTTCACTTTTAACAGACTTTTATGGGTTATAGTGCATATCACAGTAACTACTGTAGTTTGAATGTGTCTCCTAAAGTTCTTGTGTTGGAAACTTAATCCCCAAGGCAAGTGCTGAGAGTGGGACCCTACAAACATGATGAGACACAAGGGTTCTGATGCCATGAATGGATTAATGTCCTTACCTTGGGAGTGGGTAGGTATTGAGATACTGGGCCTTTTACACAAGCGAGTCTGCGCGTCTTACCCTCTGTCTTGCTGTCTTTCCTTTCCACCTACTGCCATGGAGTAACATAGCAGGAAGGCCCTTACCAGATGGAGGGCTTTTGGCCTTGGACTTCCCAACCTCCAGAATTGCAGAAAATAAATTTCTTTTCTTTATAAATTACCTGGTCAGTGGTTTTCCATTATAGTAACAAAATGGATGAACACAATAACTTCTGTATGTTAACACATAGCTTTTAAGGAGACTTTAAACAGTAGTTAAACTCAACTTATCCATTACTGCCAGTATGGGTTTTCAACTATGGAAGTAGTTGAAATGAGAAACATTTAAATAGCACAAATGCATGTAATACACACATGAGGTGTATTTCTCCCTGTTCTAAAGGGAGTATCCAAAATGGATTCTTCATTTTCTTTTCCAAGGTGCATTCACTCTATGTCTTCAAACACCCCTTTTGCCTGTTTATAAAACCAATGATAACAGGAATATATAATTTTGGAAATGGTACCAGTGATGATTTTAAAACATGTAGAATAAATGATTGCATAGAAATTTATTAAGTTAATTGACATCCCCGAGTGCATTTGTGGTCATGATGCATGTTCTATGAGCCAAGTGATCCTCTTTTTTTTTTTCTTTTAAATTTTGATTGCATGTGTTAGGCTTGCCAGAAGAATCTCGTCACTGGCTCATCTATAAAGGTCTTCTTGGAGTTCTTGTGATGCTGGCCTGCCTGTAAGTAAGTTGCTTCATTTTCTCCCTCTCTCTGTTTCTTTCTATTCCTTAATTTTTTAACAGGTTTATTCTGTTGTATATTAACATTATTTTAAAAGCTCATATTATTTGAAAGAGAAAGGAGACTGTTAGAGTAGAGAAGAGGGGTAGGGAAAGGAGAAAAGAGGGGAGGAAGATAATAGGGAAAACAATCCAAGTGTGTTAATGCATGTGCAAATATACCAAGAGGAAACCCACTACTCAATACAACTATAATCCATAGCAGTAAAAATAAAAAGAAATGAACAAACAATAAACAAAACAAAACATTTCACATTGTCACATTGTATGCTGACCATTTACATTTTTTCTAATGTGTAGAAGGAGATTCTCTCAGGAATTCTGCTTTAATTTGCCTTTTAAATTGTTTTAGAAGAACAAATATTAAGATTTTCCTTATTTATTTTCATGTCATTTATTTTTGCCCCTTTCTCTTATATTTTTCTTTACTTATTCTTTCAGAGTAAGTATGCTGCAGATATGCCCAAAGAGAGAATCTCTATCACAAATGAAAGCATAAAATAAGGCCTTCCTCCTTTACTTTCTCTCTAAGGAGAGGATGTCTTTCTAAAGCCTCGTGCTGTAGGAACATACCAGTTTACTTTTCTTAAGATACTTTCTGTGATGCACATGTCATATTTGGTCTTTTAGAAAAGATTTTGCTTCAGAGTTGCAAACTATCTAACTGTTATTAGGTCCCATTTTAAAATCTGTGTTTTATGTCTAAAAGTTTTGGCTTTTGTACATAGAGTAACAACAGAAACCTGAGAGCTAGGCGAATTTCACTTGGGAATAATTTTCCATGTAATATTCCCAATTTGTTTTTACCAAATTATTTCACAATTAAATTGTTTTCTTTTAATGTTAAATTAAGAAAGACTTTTGTTATTTCTTATATTGATTTTATTGGAAATTCTTCATTCTACTTGTTGGGTGAATAGTATTCTATTTTAAAGATCTGTGTGTGAAGGGGACTGATTCAATAAGAAAGACAAAATATTTCACTAGAAGACCTAGATTTCTATTACACTGTGTTATTTTCTATCAAAATGACTTTGGACAATTAGTGAAACTTATCTTAGCTTTTTCATCTGTAAAATAAAAGTGATACTATCACCTCACTGAGGTACCCTAAAACTCAAATGAGAGAATATTTGTGCAGATTGCTTATAGAGGGTGTACTGTACATATTACAGTCCTAAGGGCTCCCACGTTCTTTTACTTGTATACTTGGTAAGCTGTTTTTATAGGTTGTGTTTTGAAAAGCAATAAAGTCAAGTCACATTGCTTCAGGTCAAATTCCTCCTCTTACTTTTACTAGAAGTGTGATCTAATCTCCTGACTTCACGTTCTTCTTCCATAAAATTAAAATGACAATAATGTACATCTCATTGGGTGGCTCTGAAGAGTAAGTCAGGGAATCCATGTAAGGCACTTCCAGTAGTCAGCACATTCAACAAATGTAACCCATCACCTCCACCACCACCTTCACAGTTCTTGGATTTAAAAAAGGGACTCATTTTCTATGTTAAAAATTCATATTTATGGGCCGGGGATTTAGCTTAGTGTGTAAGCGCCTGCCTGGCAAGTGCGAGGTCCTGAATTTGATCCCTGGTACAAAAAAAAAAAAAATTCATATTTAGTATTTGTCAGTGGCTTTCAAAGCAGTTTAATTCTTCTTTAGTGATAAATATATACTTAAATGCAACATATACATAAATACTTAAAACTTAAGAAGACTCATGGGTTAGGCATGTAGCTCAATGGTAGAGCACTTGTCTAGTGCGTGTGACATTTTGGGTTGGACCTCAGCACTAAAAAAATAAAAAATAGAAAGAAAAAACCTCTGCTCATTCATATTGTATTTCTTTCTTTCTTTTTTGGGGGGGTGGTACCTGGGATAGAACTCATGACTTCGTGCTTGCCAGGCAGGTGCTTATGCTGCTGAGCCAAATCCCCTGTCCTATATTTATTTCAAAAGGTAGTTATTCTTGATAAGTTGGGTACCTTATAGCATTTTGGAAAATTTAACTATGTGTTGAGAACATTAAGGAAATTCAGAAACTCCAGAAAATAAGTCTTATATAACAGTGACTCTTTGAAAAGTGTTCATTCACTGTCTTACTCATTTTTAAGATACTTTTTCACAGTTTAAAAACAGTATACTTCTCATTAATAATTTGTGAGAATTAATTAATTAATCTATTTTAAAGGAATCACCAAAATGATCAGAGCAGCAGCCTTGGGAATTAATTCATCTTGTCATTCTTTTTTTTTTTTTTTAAATATCAGTACCAGGGATCGAACTCACGACTGTGCACTTTCAAGGCAGGCGCTTATGCCACTGAGCTAAATCCCCAGCCCCTTGGGAATTAATTAAAACATGCTGGAGATAATGGATTTAATCAAGTACTTCTTCAGGTAAATGCCTAATGTAATGTTAAATTCTGATTAAAACAAAGACTGGGATTTTGAAAATGTGATTAAAAGATGGTATGATTTTTGTTGTACATTGATAAACTTTGCAAGATCTAGGGCATTGTAGCAGTTGTGATTAACTTTTAATGTTGAAGTTAAACATTAATGCTTTTCTCTCTTCAGTATAAGCCTTGGCTTACACCACTCATAGTTCAAGTGTGATTGCTTTCACATTTTTTGTGTTAATGCTTTGGTGAAGTGTGCAACATGAAAGTGAATTAAATGATTGATGATTGCTACATAATCCAACCCTGATTTCAACCAGTCAAAATGTTACAGTTTTGGCTTAACTCAAAGCAGAGTCTGAGGCTTTTGGTTTCTGTGACAACTCAAGGTCAGGTGACCTGGATGTTTCTTGCCAAGCTATTCCTGTGGAATAAACGGGCTATTTGTAAACAGGATGGCAGAGCATTCTCTCACAAGATTTCAAGTTCGCAGAGTATGAGGACAGCTGGGCCGAGGGTCAAAGGTGAAAGGTAATAAGCCATTTTGGGCCTGTTCTTTTGAGGAGATTTTGGCTGCCTTTCAGACCGAGGTCTTGGAAATAGTTCACACAAAGGCCTTCTGCCAACAGACTACTGAGAGTTGGCTCAGGCAAGATTCTATTGCAAAATCCTTTTTCTTTCTCTCTATGTCTTAGTGTCTGAAACCTATAAAAATGCAAGGAGTTTTATGAAAAATAAGCCTATAAGTGAAACAACAAAATAAATTTATGTAGTATATAAAATAAATTTAGAAGTATTTCCTTTAACAGCAGAGGCCCAAAACTTGAATTTATTATAGTAAATTCTTGCAAAATTGATTGTAAAATATGTGTTAGAAGAAAGTGTGTTAAAGTAACAAAGAAAATTAAAAATATTGGCAAAAAACCCTTGGGTCAACTCTAGGCTTTTGAAAGAGGCAGTATATTTCTATTTTACCTGAGCTAAGAGAAGCTGACTTTTGTACACTATCTGCTGAGATATTTTAATTAAGGCACTCATTGCATAGTGTATGTTATGATACTGAGTTTAATATTTGTTGTGTTTTATGAAGGTAAAAGGTAAAATTCAACATTTCTTGTCTCTCTTTAGACTTATCATGATTGTTACTCTTGTTTAGAGTAGGAATTCGTTTTAGGAATAGAAAAAACACAGTAAATGTTAGATTTCCCTTCTCTGACATTAGAGCTTGGTTTCCAAGGCCTTCTTTAGTTACTTGGTTATTACATTTATCTATCTTATTAGTTTGTTTTCTCTCTCCAGTTTCTGTGCTACTACAGGTTTGTGACTATCTGGTTCAGTTTGAGTATATCTTGATCCCTGAATATTTAATAATTTGTTAATAAATATGTGGGCATTGGAAAATTCTTTTTTCAATCTTGGTAATCCAGAAGCTTTGTACTGTGCTACATCCCTAGCCTCTTTTATTTTATTTCAATTAATTAATTAACTAACATTTATTTACAGGGTCTCACAAAGTTGCTAAATTCTCCCTGCTGGGTTTAACTTGTGATCCTTCAGCCTCAGAGTGCTGGGATTACAGGCCTCTGCCATTGCACGTGTCTTAGAAATTCTAGAAGTAGAAAAAGGTGAGGTGAAGAACAACACAACATTGTATCCCTCAAAACAATGACAACAACAGCAACAAAAAGCATGAGTCTCCAGCTACTTTAACTGTAAATCCACTTCTTTGGGATTTGAATCATAGTGGGTGAGACCGTGGCTCTGTTTTTCTGTACTGATGAGGTGAGGCCTGGGAAGGGTGAGATTTCCCAGCATGCTTTACAATGTCTGACCAAGCACAATCATTTTGATTTTCAAACAGAATTTTCTGATAATATCTTAGTGACACGTGGTCTAGTCTTACTTTCTCAAGTAAACTCTACAATAAAAGGATTTCTATGAAGTTTGGGCACTAATTTTGTTTTAAACTTTCAATACCATAGCACTGCCGTAGTACGAGATATTATATGTACTTAAATAAGGTACTCTTGTATTTTTCTTTTAAATACAGCTAAGTTCCTTTTCCTTCATTGATTGTCTTCCTACTTACTAGAATGTGTTTGGCAATTAGAAAATGGCAAATTTTTAATATATTTAAAAAGTTTGGGTATTTACTTGCTTTTCCTGTGTAAAAATCCTTAAAGAAAACCTTGAAAAAAATTCACATCTTTAAAAAATTTAAGAGACATAACCTTGTGCAAGTCACCGAGATGCTTTATATCTGTTCCTTTTTATGTTAACCGTAGAACAGAACTTTAAGCGTTTCTCCCGGCTCCAAACTCTCACGCGTCAGACCAAATCTTGCTTCCGGTGCTGTAGAGCTCTGCTATCAAATTCAGTGCTTCCATCGTTTTCTCTTAGTGAGCGCAATGTTAGGAAGTAAATCAGGACTGTGAGGCATGACAGGGGCCGTTAATCCATTTTAAGAGGGGCAGTGAACTCTGCAGTCCCTCTGCTGCCTGGCCTCTCTCGGCCACGCTTGCTCCTAGTGACGTCATCCTTGGTCTCCCTGTGCCCCTTGAACCCGAGGCAAAGCCTACGCTGATGCGCGGGGGAGTTCAGCGGCTTTCTGGCCTAACAGAGCCGCCAGAGCTCCCTCGGTGGAAACGGACTCAGGCTGCTGGCACGGAAATCTTTCATCAGCATGACCATTGAAAAGCCTCAAATTTTAGGCTTTTAGAAAAGTACAAAACTCTGAACTTGAGTTTAAGCCTTTCAGTTATGGCTTTTGTGATTCATTATGGAGCTAATCAAATGTTTCAGTCTCAGTTTTTGATTTTTAAAATTACTTACCGGGCTGCTGTAAGGATAAGTTGCTTTATGTGTTGTAAACTATAAGGCCCAGGGCTGGCCATGCAGCTCAGCGGCATACACAAATGCTCTGGCAAGCTCGAGGTCCTGAGTTCAATCCTCAGCGTAAAACAAAACAAAAACCTAGAAAGCCTATCCCATAAACTACTCTTTTGCTGGAAAGTTGTGATTATTTGTACAGATTAAAGAAAATAATTCCTCCCTACAACATACTAATTTATTGTTTATATTTTGCATTGATAGACCTAGGTGAGTAAAAGTGAAGCTAGAGCTTTAAGGTATCAGAAGGTCAATTCTGGAGTTGGGTGTATTGTGTGTGCTCCAGGCCCTGGCTGAGGCAGGAGGATCATTTGAGGATAGGACAGTGATTGCAAACCTTTTATTTATTTATTCATTTATTTACTTTTTATTTTAAAGATAGTAAAATTCAACAAAACAAGACAGCACAAAACTAATGAGAACAACGCAGCCAAATTGGTACAGAACTTCAGAGCAGGATACCGGGAAAACAATAATAGCTACCATAGTATATCTTGTTATCATCGCAATAGTTGTCCATTTCATCAGGTATAGTAAAATCAAACCAAAACCAAAACACTATAAAAGCAATCAAAACAATATTGAATAGAGCAAAACAATCAGAAAAAGGTGAAACAGTGAAAGCAATATTGGGCTTCAAAGACAAGATAGAGGGCTGGGGATTTAGTTCAGCGGCATAAGCACCTGCCTTGCAAGCACATGGTTGTGAGTTCAATCCCCAGTACCAATTAAAAAAAAAAAACAAACCAAAGACAAGATAGAAGGAAATCCCCCATGTTTACTATATTGCATACTATTATCCTCCCAAGAGATGCTCAGGCCGCTGACCCCAGGCCTGCATAATCAACCAAGCAATACAAGCATTTAGTTGCTTTATGTACCTTAGTTCCTACCAACTCAGCCTGTCTTCAGAACCATCCAGTTGCTAATGGGGAGGGAGATGGTGGGATGGTGCGGTGGGGTGGGGTGGAGCGGGTGGAACACGTTTCATTCTCAGCCCACACAGTGGTGGGCTCACGGGAGGCATCATCTGGCTTTTCTTTCCTTGGAACGTGCGTGGCTTGTGCAGCTTAACAGGAGGCTGGCTAGTTGGTTTCTTGGTTGGTTCCCCCAAGTTCCAGCATGGCCACTTCTTGGAAGATGCTGACTTTTCAATTGCAAACCTTTTAGAGTTGTCAATGATACAACAGCCTACTGTGACACACGTGTCATAGGTTTGCCATCACTGGTCTAGGAGATAAGCCTGGGCAGTATAGTGGGATCCAGATCTCTAAAAAAATGAAGTTTTAGGGGCAAGGGATATAGCTCAGCGGCACAGTACTTGCCTGGCAAGCATGAACTCGTGAGTTTGGTCCCTGGTACACTGATTTTGAATTAAGAGACAGGAAACTTGGGTCTACAACATCTCCTTGATATGAATTAACTTCTTTTTTTATTCGTACTTGTTCGAGGTATGTAATGTTTGCATTTCTGTGGAGCTGGCACACATTCATAACAAATCTTAATTCCTTTTATCAATCCTCTTTTCCCTCCCCTCTTTCCCTATTCCATCTCTTGATCTACTTTCCATTTGAGAAAGAGCTATTTCCCTGCTATCTGTTAATTTCTTATTGAAAATTAGGCATCATTTGACTAAATGATCCACTTTGACCTTGGTTTCCGAGGAAAAGAGTAGAGAATTAGAGGTTCTTTCAAGTGAATAAGCTTTAAAGCAAAGGAAAAAAAATAAACTTTTTTTGTTCAATATCTACTTAGATTAAGGCAATTGCCACCATGTTAACTATTTCAAACCCAAGCATTACTAAGACAGTGGTCCTAACAGAGTTGAAACTTCTTTATCTCTTTTTCTTTTAGCAAGTCTGAGTTGGCATTTGGTTCCTTCAAGGTCGTTACAGGAACAGATGATTTTGTTGAGCATCCTGCCATTAATGTAGGACTATTTAGGAAATTTTATTTTTAAAAATTTCTCCAACAGTAGTAGCAGATGTGTTATGGTTAAATTTAATTATCAGTTTGATTGCTTTGGGAGGTGCCTGGGTGATTAGTAATATACACTACTGGCTGTGCTTGGGGGCCATAGAAACAAGACCTTTGGGTTTGTATTTGATCCCTCAGTCTTTCCTCTATGGTACTGTCCCCCTGCTCTGCCCACTGGTTGCTTGAAGTATGCAGATTTGCTCTTCCTCGGACTTCTTCCATGATATTTCTGTCTTAGAGCCAGCTCACCATGGACTGGGCCCTCGGAAACTGTGAGCCAAGTATGATCTGCCTAAGTTTCAGAAGTTGGATATTCTATACCAGCAAGGAAAAGCTGACCAATAGAAGAATATTTACCAACTTTCATTTCCATTATTGAGAAATAAATAATCTTCAGCATAACTAGTCGAGGCTAACCAGCATGTATTATTATTATTATTGTTTTTTAGACAAGCTCCCATTATGTAGTTCAGGCTGGCCTTGAACTCACTATGTAGCCCAGGCTGGCCTTGACCTCACAGCAACCCTCCTGTCTCAGCCTCCTGAGTATTGTGATTACAAGTGTGTGCCACCATACCCAGCTATCCAGCATGTATTTAAGAAGAGTATACATAATATATATTCCTTCTTTTCCTCCCTTTTCATTACCCACATTCTATTTAGAACTGCACTAATACCCAAAATAAGAATCAAACTATTCATTTTCACTAGTAGTTGTAGTTTTTAAGAGAATGAATTAATTAAAGCCTTATTCTTTAAATTCATTAACTGTATAGAGCTTTGTAAATTCACTATTGATTTGTTCCTTTTTCAGTGGGTGTTCAGAGAATCCAAAAGGTAAAAGATTTATAAGTATTACCTCATCTGTTTATTGATGAATTATTGTGACATTTGCAAACACTTGCTTTTGTAATTTTCACTCTACACTTGGTCAAAGAAATATAAATTACACAGCTTTCTTTTTTCTAACTTGGACTATGTAGAAGCTTTATTTTTTATTGCCATAGAAGTAGAGTCCTGTGTCTTTGTAGTGTTTGAACTGTTGTCACCTTTTGCTCATTTAAGCCATTTCCTTCATTTTGGAAGAATGAATTGTTTTGGGTCCAGTGGTGTCTCCATCACATCTGGTGCTGCTCCTGCGAGATGTTCTTGGAGTATATAGCCTGAAAATCTGGTCCTAGATTAAATACTTTAGCCTAGATAAACTGTCCTTTATTCAGTGTAATGAGATCATTCATTCAATAAAATCAATAAAATCAGTTTCCCTTGATTATATTAAAATTTCAGTAATAGGTCTACTACCTTTGTGGGGTGTTTCTTTGGATAACCAAGCATCATCTCAGTGTGAACGTGATATTGGACTTGATAGTGTTTTGAGCTCTTTGTTGGTATTCTTCAGGAAGAGCAGAATATGGATATTTTCATTAGCAAAAAAAAGTGCAGAGTGACCCAAGCAAATCTATTTCTAGGCTTAAGAGATGCAAAAATAGACTACACTCAACTATTGAAAGCTAAAATTTTAAACAATTCTTAGCATTGAGAACTGGAAACTATTATAATAATTTATAACACAGTATTTAATAGTTCGATCACAGTTTCTTTTTGATTTATGTGATTTACATGGTGTTTAATAGACCTACATATTGCTATGATAAGCAATCTGAATTTGGTACTTTAAAACTCTATGATTCTAATAAGTGAGACTAGATAGAGTAATGCTCAATTTCTCTTTCTATAAATAGAAAAGATTTTTCAAAACTCTACTGGGAGAAATTTCAGTTTGCACTGAGTCATGATAGATGAGTAATATTCCAGAAATTCTTTCTCTTAGTTTAGACTTCTTAAGTGTTATTTTATCTAGTTTTCCAAACACAGCATATCATAGTTTAAATGTTATATTGAACAAAATATATAGTAGCAGTTGTTCCCTCAAGAATCATAATACTATGGGTGAAATGATCAGCTCTGAAATCAGTCCCTATAAAACCCAATCCAATTTCTTTACTCCTATCATCTTCCACTGGTGTGTAAGGTTTTGATTTTGTTCTTACATACTATCAAAATTACTTTCAAAGTGTACATAATTTAATCTTTCCTGTCATATAATTGATGATCTCTAAATATTTGAGGAATAATGAACAATTTTACACAGATATAATTGTCACCATTTGAAAGACAAAGCACTTTAAGCACAGATAGAGACAAATGTGTTGTCTCAGGACTAGAAAAGGTGGTTTCATGTGCATTTTGAAATTGTATGACTTTTGGAAAGTTCCTAGCCTTTTACATTTTGCTATCTCACATGAAAAATGGGGTTCTATTCTCCGGCGAGTTATAGGGAAGACTGAATGAAGTCACCCATGTAAAAATGTTTGCCAACTGCAAGGTTACATGCAAATATAAAACTAGGATCACTCTACTCACTGTAAGGCCGTCATTTTCCTGATGTTAAAAAAGGGCATTTCAGTGCCATTTTTGTTGTTTTTTTAAAAATTTTATTTTAAAGAGTTTTTTGTTGTTTTCTTACATTCTCAATTCTAGGGATACCAAGTCTACTTACCACTAGCTCTGAGTCACGTTACTAATATATATCATAAAGGCAGATTTGTAAAACCCTGTCCTCGTAGAGTCCAAGTCTCAAAAGTCACTTTATGCCTCTGAATAATAATTTTAAAATGCTGGGTTATGAGGGTCCTTATCTTTTGTCCCCCTGTTGAAATTTATTCATATTTGTAAGCTACAAAAAGAGGTATATCATACATCTCCCAGAGACTCTCATTCTTTCTGCCTTAACCTGATTTTCCCCAGAATGTAAAGTAAAAGTCTGGTGACTGGTTTGTTGATTGGATATTTTCTCACCTGGAAAGAATATAAATAAACTTGATTAGTTATGACATTTGAATTTTATGGCATAAATGTATGACTGATATGTTATCTGATTATTGTTGCTAGTGACATTTTATATCTGTATGAAAAGTGAGTACCTAGCCCATTCTTTTGAAATGTTTCCCTTTCTGGTGAGGTTTTTGAGAATATTCTGCAATGACATAGTTGATTCTTTTGTTTTAAGTACCTAATACAATATACATTGGAGAAATAAGTTTACATTGTGAAACCTGTTAACAAAAAAACAGCAATTAAATCATCACAGAAAGTGCAGACATGGAAGCATGTAATCAAATCAATGAAAAGTTTTGACTCTATCAGAGGAGGAACGGGAGCTGCCACAGGTGTATTTCTGATTTGGTGGTTGTTTTCTTTAAGGGGAAGTCTTATCAGCTGGGGAGAACTGCTGTCTTCTTTGAACTCAGCTCTGGTTCCTCTGAAATCAGATTTTGTATCCCCAGAGCTCCACTCTAATGCCAGCACAAACATACTTCAGCAGCTGTAGAGCGCTTTAAAGAGTTAGCAAAGAGGCATCGAGCAATTACTTATTCCAGTTTAGAACCCCAACCATGATTAAAAAAAACCTTCTGGAATTTTTGAGATAAAAGGAGTAAGACTGAATAAATATACATCATGAAAAGTATTTATAAAACAGGGATGCAAAATAATCAAAACGATTATACACTATCAGTGAGAGGTTCAGGAGAATATCCCCATTACATTCTTCTGTAAACAAACTACATAATGGTTTGTGTGAACTGTGTGAACTGAGTGTATCCACTAGCAGGTTTATTGTCTAGTCTGGTCCAAGTGCCACTCTAGTGACTCTCTTGTTGACTAGTACAATACACAATGGAAGAAATATAATAATTGTAAATCAAATAGTGAGATCTGTTTTTTGATGACATGAACGTCTCAGATTATTCTGTCCTACTTTCTAAACTTCCCAGAGGTGTACTCCTAGCTATCAAGCTTATTATGGCTGCTACACATCTTCTGTATCTAACTTTACTGTTGGTAGCACAGTGGAAAGATGAAGTTATGATTTGGCTTCTGTTTATTACTTTTGTGTCTTTGATGATTCATTTAACTTCTCTTGACATTAGAGTCCTCATTTATAAAATAGAGCCAATGGTACTTACATAATTCACAGGGTTGCTGTGTAACTTAAGTGAGAATTTATGTGAAAATGCCTTGTCAATCAGAAAGTACTACTGAGTAGGCCACCCAGGTACTTGCTTTAGAATGGTAAAGCAGCAGATGTGCGCTATTCATTATTATTTCTCCTTAGCGAACATGAATATGAGAGACACCCAGCTTAATCTTTTTTAAGTAAGGTGGGAATGCCCTAGAAAGGTTGTCTGCTTTGTCTATTATTAGTAGAGGATTAGAAAAAAAAATTAAATGTGGGATATAGGTTTCAGCTCTTGTATTTCCATATATTTAAAGTGTTTAGAATCTAGTTATTTTACTTTTAAACTTTGTTTACCTCCCATGGATATATTCTGGGTGGGTATGTGTGTATGTGTTCACATGCATACGGCACATTTTGTCTGGAGATACAAACTACTGTAATAGACACAACGAAGGTAAAACTTCAAAATAATTTTTTTGTATGCAGCTTTTTGTGCCAGGCACAAAACAGTTCTCTTTGCTTTGACCACATTAAGGATGAACACTTGGCCATTAGGTAGTCAGAGTCATGATTATTAATTTATGTTCATATTATGAACCTCTGTAACAAATCCTTAGAATCTTCTTTGGAGAAAGCTGTAGATAGGGATGTACTCTGTGTCCAGTTTATTAATTTAAAGGTAATCATAGGATAAAAGGTAAAAATGGCCTACAAAAGAGATAAGAGTGACATATTTCTTGGATGCACAGTTGTTTTTTGAAGAATTTTTTTTGCCATCATTTCCATGCAGTTACCTCTTTACCAAGGTCCAATTTTGGTATAGCAGGTAGGAAAAATTTTCCAAAAGTAAAGGAAACAATCAGTACTTATGGTTCCATTGATTAGCTAAGAGAAAGGAAATAGTTTTGTAAGAACATACAACATTTGAGATAATTATAAAAAGTAGTAGATACACATCCAGGTAATAAAAGGAAGTGGGAGTCTCAGCAATCATTAACAAAATTATCACATGTATCTTATATATCAGAGTTCTAGTGGTAAGAGTTTTGGTAACATTATGGATGGGCATAATTTTCCAGTGGCTAGATAAACTTAAAATTTTTTCATTATATCAATAAGATTAAATATAAAAACTGGGCCATTAGAGAAAACCCCTGCAGTTTCATATGCTTAGAATCAGTCTAATAAGTTCATATACGAAATTATCATCTTTTACACGTCATTTTTTAAAATAAGGGGTTTCTTCCTCTTGAAAAGTAGGAAATTAAGACTGTAAGAACTACTCATACAGTTATTTGAACTGCAGCTTATAAGAAATTCAAGCAAGAACTTTTAATGATACAGCATAACAATATTTTTCTCTTTATTTTTTCATAAGCAAATTCCACATCGAATCTTAAAGTTCCCTAGCATTAATTGGTTGGCACTTTTTATCATTAGTTATACTATTGTGTGATGTGTTAGAGCTTCCCTAAGTATTTAATTCAATTCATCAGCAAGAATTGCCTCAAATACTGGCAAAATGTTTCCCTTAATCCCTTAAGTGGAGTAAAAACAATAAATTAACAATATTTACATTTTTATTGATTGTTGCATGACAGATAAATTATAAACAGTGTCAAAGCTTATACACCTTCAGCTTTACCTAGGTTTATGGAGGAAGTTGGCCAGAGCTTTGATGGCCCCTTTCACTTTATCACTTGTGGAGTCCCTGGAGTGAATTTCATTTTTTAATGGTGAAAATCCTTTGGTGGGTTGAAAGGTAAAGGAAGAAAAATGTATGTCATTGAGCTATATGTTTCAGTCATGAGCATAGTGTAACATATTAATATTTCCTTTGTGTTTATTTTCAATATTGATTTATTAAAGAGTAACAACTTATTGCAGGTTTAGTAGTCGGTATGGGATATTTAGCCCTGGATGTTTCTAGAAAATATCACCTGAAAATATTTGACATCTCTATCCAAAATGCATAGGATCAGAAGTGTTTCAGATTTCCAACTTTTTATAATTTTGGAAGATTTACATATATATATATATAATGATATATTTTGGGGGATGGGACTCAAGTCTAAACACAAAATTTATTTGTATCTTCAAACTTTACATAGATAGCCTGAAAATAATTTTATGTCTCTTTAGTGCACTTGTATTTTGACTGTGATCTGTTATATGATGTCAGGTGTGATTTTTGCATGTTTGTGCTCAAAAACTTTAGAGTTTGTAGTGTTTCGGACTTTGGATTTTCAGATTAGGGGTGTTCAACTTGTATAGTTTTTCATTTTTCTGTCTCAATCTTGCATTTAATGTACCTTTAAGTAGCTATGTATCCAACATCCAGTGTTATGCTGACATATAATAGAGCATGAAAGGTAAGATGAGTATTTCCCGCTACATTGTAGCTATACGCTAAAATATACTGTAATCCTATCTATCAACTCCTGGCTAATGGTGGCCTCCATGAAGGCAACTGTAGTAATTAGGATTAATGAAGCATAAAATACTTTTTCTCCTCTTTGGGTCTGTTCGCTTGTATTTTCTGAGCTTGAATTTCCCCCTTGGCTAAAAATAGTTTTTATTTTCAGGAAGATGAATACTGCCACAGCAAAGTTGGGAAGTTAATCCTAAGAGACATTTGTTCAGGGTAGTAGGGTTGTCCAGAGAAACAGCACCCCTGGGATCTACCTGTCTATTGAGCTGTCTCTCTGTGAAGGTGTTTATTCTGAGGGGTTGGCTGGGAGGCCGGAGCTCTGGGAAAGCTGATGGTGTGTTTGCACTCCTCCTCCGAAGGCCTCGAGGAGCTGATGGTGTGAATCTTAGTCAAAATGATGGAAGACATTGTCATAGCTCAGTCAGACAGACAGGACACAACTGTGACAATTCCTCCTTCCTCTGCCTCCTCAGGCTCTCAGTAGACGGGTGCTGCCCAAAAGTGCGATGTCCTCTACTAAATCCACTGCTTCAAATCGTTGTGTCATTCAGAGTGTCCCTCACAGATACATGCAGAAGCAATGTTTAATCTGAGCACCCTGTGGCCAGTCAAGGTGACACATAAAATTATCCATCACATTAATTTAAATTCTATGTGTGCTTTATGAAAAGTGATAGAGGTCAGGAATGTTTCCATCATTTGGCCACAAAATAAATGAAAGAGTAAGTGATAATTATTGTCATTTTCTGCCATTTGTACCTCAACTCAAAATAACTTAACCTCAGAGCCTCTCCATTTAATAAGCCATGCAGGTCAGTCAGAATAAATCATAAACAATCATACTTCTTGCCTCTCATCTGGATGTCTCTGTCACACAGTGAGGGAAGTAACTAAAATTGTGCACATGAGTGGCAGAGAGAGACTCAATCCTTCCGTGTTTTCTGGCTGCATGATAATTTTAGGAGAAAACTGAATACATAGAGGTCTCTGGATGGTGTTACAAATGGGAGCAGTTGTATTTGCCTTTCTTTACAAGGTTTTCAATTCTTACAAAATGAATCATAAATATACATTAGGACTGTGTACATATTTTGGATTTCTGTATACACAAATATGCAGCTTGTATATCGAATCAATATTTTACCAAGAGTCTTGGGATATCCACAAGGGAACAGTTTGAGGATTTTAAATGTTGACTGTAAGACCCATTGAAAATCCCCACTGCCTGGTAGGAAATCTCTCTGAAAAATATGCTTCTTTCAGAGCTGTGGTCACTGACTGACCATGAAATTTACATTCTTCTTTCTTTCTCTCTTCTATGGACTGCTAGTGGAGTCAAACAATAGTAAGGGAATCTGGATTCCTGGCGAGTAGATTTTTGATGCTTTGATAGAAAAAGAATGATTATTGTCAAATTTTTTAGTGTGTATTTGAAAGAAGAAATGAATCTCAATTAAAAGTTTCAAACTTTGCAAATATTCCCAGGGGACTTAGAGATTCTATAGTTCGGTATATACAAATGGAAGAAGCTCAGGTAAGTGGGACACAGAAAGTTAATGTAAAGTGATACTAGAAAGTTAATAGAAACTTCTGTGACCCTGGTCCAGTATTTTAATCTATTTTCAATTCTTCTAATGTAGGCATAAGATAAACTTACAATTTTTTCTATTTTTAATTTTTAGAATCTAAGTACAATAATTCATTTTTTGGAAATATGTGTACAGACCTTTGAAAATTAATTGTAAATTAGGAACATAAATTAGGCACTCCACAAGCATATCGTGTTACACTTTCTGCTGTGCTGTGTGGGTTACTCAAAGCCTTGTGTGTCCAAGACTGCACATGAGACAGTGGATGCTCTGTGTCAGCTCCACAGATATGATAAAGAGTCGAAGCTTGTTTACTTCCAGAACAGTATTTAAATATTCACACGAGGAAATAGCACAAAGAAATAGAAATGTAACATTCAATGTAGAAATTATTTTAGATTTTTGATTTAATTTGCATTTGGCTGATGTTTAATGAGGAGTAACCTTAAATGCATTTATTGGGCATTTGGATCTCCTTTCCTATGAATTGCTTCTTCACATTTCCTTTATGTTGTTTTGCTATTTTTGCGATACCGGGGACTGTCAGGGCTTTTGCACTAAATTACATCCTCAGCCATTTTTTAATAAATATGACTAAGAGACAAGGGGAGGTTAAGGGAGGGGAGAGGCCCATAGCACAAAGAATTAGGATGTAGTATGTGCATGTACCAACTCCTCATGATGAATGTAATCATCATTAACTGCAAATATGTACTAATAAAAATAAATAACTAAAGAGTAATAATTTGAGGCAGTGTCTCACTAAGTTGCTAAGTTATTCAGGCTGAACCCAAATGTGTGAACTCCCTGCTTCAGCCTCCCAGAGTGCTAGGATTATAGGTGTGTGCTATCATGCTGCCTCAATTGTCTTCTTTTGAATTTAGGAGTTCTTTGAAATAATTCACTTCTAGTTATATGTGCTGTACAAAAGCCCATTTTGTGGCTTTTGTTTTTTTGTTTATGATGTTTTCATGTAGAGAGGTTTTAAAATTTATCTTATTATTGTTTTCAGCCTTTCCCTTTAAGGCACATAATTTTTTTGGGTCTTGTTTAAGAAAGCACTTTTCTAAGTATTTACTGTTTTCTTTTTTGAAAATGTTACGTTTGCTTTCTAGATACAAGTTTTTGAAATCCTCTTGGAATTTATTTTGTGAGGTGGTCTAATTTTTTCCTATGTATACCTGGTTTTCCCAGTATCATTTTACAAATAATTTAACCCTTCCTCAGAGATTTATTTTGTCAACTTTCTCACATAACCAAATCTATTTATGTCATCTATCTATCTATCTATCTATGTATCTAT